>JAQZBX010037019.1:0-16827 GCA_029593785.1 Cabassous unicinctus | reverse complement strand
TTGATTTGCTTGTTTGTTTTTTCTCTGGGAGGCACCGGGAACTGAACCGGGGACCTCCCATGTGGGAGGTGGGTGCTCAACTGCTTAAGCCACATCCGCTCCTTTATGTCCATTTTAAACTGGGATTCAGAGAAGTTGGGTGACTTGCCTGAAGGCACACAGCCAGTGAGTGGCAGAACTGCCTTATACAGCAAGTTTGTTCTTGACCGTTGGAGTTTGGTGTTGGTGCATTTTGTGTGTGTGACTGAGGCTATTAAACAATTTGGCTCCTCTTTTCTGTTCACTTTCCATCTTTGTGGGATTCAGTAACCGTTGATCCAGGGCTCTGGCCACCCCCACATTATTCTCCTTTGGCATGTCCAATTCCCCTGGCATGGACATCAGCAAAATCACGTGGTGATGAAGGGGCTTCTGCCCCTGGAAACCTTCCCAGGCGTTTTGGTGGGCGGCCAGCAGGCGTCCTCCATCATCAGACCTTCATCAGGGAAGACAAGCTCAGCAGTGATTCCTGGGAGAGGCTTGGGGAGGAAAGAAAGGATGTTTCTGTAAAGGAAGCAAATGTTCCAAGATGCCTCCCTTAATTAAGAGAAGCTGGGGGAAGAGGGGTGACACATTGTCCCAATCCCCACAGCCCGAGATTATAAAACCATTGCATTAGGCTGAAACACATATTACAAAGAAATACACAAATAAGGCCATTGCCTGCACTTTTCAATGACAAAACTTCATGGAAACACCTCCTTCTAAAGTCTGAACAACCTTTGTGTAGCAGTTCGGGCATCTATTTTAAATGTCTTGGGCCCTGAGTGCTTTGAGTACTTTGGGAACATCTCAGAGATTAACTCTGTATGCTACAGGTTTTCGAACTACAGCTAAGAAAACTTAATGAAGCGGTTCTCAAAAAGTAAACCTGAATATGCAAAAACTATAACTTTGTTTTTCTATATGAGTAGTCCCAACTCTTCCGGGCTGGTGACACTTAATTCCACTCATTGTGGAGTTCGCCTACTCTGTTTTCCCAGGAGTTCTGTTTAAGTTCCCAGGGCAGGGTAAGGAGGCAGGGATTACGTAGTGCAGAGGCTTTGGGAAAGGCGCGTGTCCTCAGTGTCACCATCTTGCACGGGTATCAACTGGCACACCCACTCTCTCGTCTGAGCCTCGGCCAAGCATCCACACCATTTGCCCACATGGTCCGCCCTGGTCTGTCTCCTCGCTGGAATATTTTCATGTTCCCCGCGGGTGCAGGGACATGCTTCAGCAGCTCCTGTCTTGTGTTAGGGACAGAAAACTCTGGGAGGTGGTCAAAGGTCCTGTCCACCTGGACAAATCCCTGGGGGAACGGGAAGTCTTGCCCTTACCATATTTTTTTGTCAAATATGTTGTTTATGTTCTGAGTCCTTTCTGTTCTTCTGTGGATCTCAGCTTTCTTTTGTTTTGGCTTTTTAGGTAGAAGTACAATAAAATGCACAGGACTTTTCCTTTTTAAAGCAATTTTATTGAGATATATTCACACACCATATAGTCCATCTAAAGTGTACATTCAATGAATGCACAGATCTTGAGTGTTCAGGTTTATCAAGATATAGAACACTTCTATCAACCCCAGAAATTTCTCACACAAAAGGGCCTAGACTTTTGAAACTCAAGAACCAAGATCTCCCCTTTATATGCCTCTCTCTTATTCTGCTTTTACCCCCCTTTGCGGAGGAAATAAGGATACATTGGCCTCACAGCTGCTACCTAAAAGAGCCAAAGGTATAAAAAGAAACACAAGGAGGGAAAATGCCATGTGATCATATTTTTAAATATTATCCTCCATATGAATCATCCAATTACAAAGAATTATCCTCATTATATCTATGCCATATACTATCGTTTACTAATTGCTTTCGCACTTTTGTTTTTTTTTCTTCCACACTTTCATCTACCCTTAAAGTGACCCTTATTAGGCGGGGCAGGAATTGTCACGTCCATTTTACAGATGGGAAGACTGAGTCCCAGCGTGGAGCCACTGTTCCCTTACCTATTAATGCTCCACAGCTGGTAGGTTCATTCCACTCTGTTTCTGTCTGGGGTGTCTAATTGCTATTAGTGATTAGAACAGTCACTGATACAGAAGGATTCTGAAGAGCCCGTAACTCCTCTCCCTTACCTAATTCGCTGGGACTGGGTTTTCTCCATTGTTCACTCCTGAGGACAGCTAGGTGAGCTGTCCCTGCCGACTACACCAAGAAGACAAGAGCCTGGCTGGCTTCAGGGAGGCGGGTAGTGGGAAAAAAAAAAAAAAAAGAGGCAGTAGAAGATGGTGGTCACCAGCATGGGATCAACCTGGACCCAATTTAGTCTTTCTCAGTTATAATTTGTGTGATTCTGGGCAATTTATCCAACCTCTTTCTGCCTCTGTTTTTCTACAGGTAAAGGGAAGGTAATGATAGAATGTACCTCAAAAGAGTTACTGTGAAGGTTAAATAAGAGAATGCAAGTAAAAAATTTAACCAGTGCCTGATGCAGGGTTGTCATTCAATAAATGCTAGCTAGAGTTGTCACTGAAAGGAGGCTGGAAAGCCACACGAACACTCGTTTTTCATTCGCGTGTCATGAACACTCGGAAGCGCCGTATCACTGCTTTGCAAATCCTCCTGGATGCGATGTTCAATGTTTGGAAAGCTTCTGGGAGTAGCCCAAAGTGGGTTGTTGGAAATGGATGAAGAATTCAGTGGTTATGGTTAGAAGACAATATTCCATTTTCCAGTGAGAAGGAGACCAAAGGAGACGGGAGCTAAAGCAGGAAAGGAAGTGAGACTGTCCCTAAGAAGCAAACCAGTATTAAACTGTGAGAAGGGCATGGTCTGTGAGAAAGCTCGGACACGTCTGAACCTGTTTGTTCTCGTACCACTTGCCAGGCAGGGAGACACGAGATGACGTGGATAGACGGGGCGGCGGGATGTGCGGTGGGGCGCCGGGCTGCCAGGCGGGGTGTGCCGTGGGGCGGGGTATGCGGTGGGGCGCGGGGCTTCCGGGCGGGGTGTGCGGTGGGGCGCCGGGCTGCCGGGCGGGGTGTGCGGTGGGGCGTTGGGCGGCGCGGCGGGGCAGGTGGCGGGGCGCTGGACCCTAAGAGGCCGGGCGGAGTCTGTGGCTGGGCAGCGGGGACTTTTCCAGCGCAGCTGCAAGTGGCATTGGGGCCAGATGGAGATGGGAACTGCTATAAGGAAGGACGTGAAGGTTACGGCAGGGGAGTGCTCAGTCTGGGGGAAGGAGCTGCAGAAAACCATCCAAGTTGTGAGGTCAGGAGGCAGGAAGCTTTGGCCCAGCGCAGAAAGCAGAGGGTTTGGGAGGGGTGAGGCCGAGGGCTTCTGAACCAAGGATGCGAGCTGTGCAGATCTGTTCTGAAGTGTGGTGTCAGGCTGGGGCCCGGGGCCCGACGGGGTGCCGGGCTGGAGTGCACAGGGCTTTACATCGGGATGTTGGAAAGGAAAGGTGAACTGACCCAAATAGAGCCTTTTGGCTTTTGTTCCAAAAAAATTGTTGTAGACAGAGCAGCTCATTTAGAAAACAGGAAAAGCCCTGTTACACACGGTGCCCCGTGTAAGGCTGTCTGCCTCCTAATCCTTGCCCATTTTTGTGTCCCACTAAACTGGAAGTTCTAGGACAAGAAAGCCTGTTCTTTGTACTAAGCATTGTACCTGTGGGACTGACACAGGTCTGGGTCCTCAGGAACACTCAACAAATACTTGCTGAATGAATGCATTACAAGTCACTAAAGCCTAACTGCATGAATGTCACAAGAACTCCCCCAGGCAGCAATTTCCTAAAATATTTTAATTTCAGGGCAGCAGTTTTGTGTTTTCTCTCTTTTTTTTTTCATGTATTTTTTTCTTTTTCTTTTCTTACTGTTTTATGGCATCTTAAGCCATCATCCAATTCCATACACATGCAGCACTAAGAATTGAAAAGTAATTCTGCTAACAAGCAGAAGGATAATCAGAAGAACTAACGTGTGTGTAACACTTTACAGAGCACTACAAGCTTTGGAGGAATCTGAGTTGAGGGGCATGGAAAAAAAGGGCGTAGTCTTAAAGGTCTGGAAATGACAGTGAAAAATCTGTTTGGAAGTAAAACCATAGGAGCTACTATGAGTTCTGATACTTTACCAACTCCTTCACCATTTTGAGCACTCCGAGGGTTCCCAGCCCAGATCAGTAGATGATGTAAATTCTCTACCAGTGACCACAGAAGGACAAAGATAAAAGGAAAGTAGCTGGGAAAGAAGAAGCCACGCCCTAAACATTTGTCTCCACTGATGCTTTAAAAAGAGGAGATGTGGCACTGAAATCCCTCGAGTTTAGAAGAATTTGACCAGGGTAGCAGGCAAACACGTGCACCTTCCAGGACCAGACCTTCGATTTGGTAACCCGGTCCCCTCTTGGCTGCGGAGGTGGGGTATGGGGTGGAGTGACATCAGAGGCGGGCACTGATCATTGGACTTGGGGTTTATCCAGTTGGAAAATAGTTTCTCTCTCTGTACAGGGTGGGGAGAATTAATTGACGGTTTGCCAAGACCTTTCCGATTCTTGTCGAAAGGTGCTCCACAAGCTCTAATTATCCAGGGTGTGCGCTGCCACTCGCTTCTATCTCGGCACAGCGTTTCTGCCAGGGGAGATGTCAAACTAGATGGCACGCTCTGCTCTTGTCTGGGTTAGCTGTCATCGCCGAGCATCTGGTCTGTGTGCTTTTCCATCTGATCTCCAGTTTACTGCCTAGGATTCCAAACCCCTGCAAAGAGGTGTCATCTTGTTTTTGGAGGTCATGACGTTAGACCTGTACCCCGCCTGTACCCCATTCATGCCCCATGAGGAAGCACCTGCCTTTGGGGTATCATTTGAAAAGCTCTTGAAAGGTCCCAAACACACCCCGCCCCCCAAACAACTCTCCCATCGCTTCTCATGGGGCCAGAAATTCCCCCATTAAAAATTCACTCCTTTGGGTCTTGGATGTTTTTTAAAAGTCCTGTATGTTGGGGTGAAAAGAGAACAAATCCCAGGGTCAGAAAACCGGGGGTTCTGGCTTTCCCCTCTCCTCTGTTTGGTGCTGGCTCTGCTCTTTGGTGACCTGAGATAAACCTCTTCTCTTACTTTCTGTCTCTCTCGTTTTAATCTAAAATGGCGATGCGAATGCTTGTCCCCAAGGTTGCCGTGCGGATCAGACGAGATAATGGATGTGAGAGCCGAGTGTTGCAGAAATGTAAGAAGCATTATTATTACGAAAAAGCTTGTCTTCCCAGGCTGGATAATCCCTAGTAAGGATTAGCTGACGGTTCACCAAGCCCAGGCAGGCACCTGGGGTGGGCAGGGGAGCACAGTGTGGAAAAAAGAGAAGGGAGTCACCCCTTCCAACAACCCTCCACCCTCTGGTACAACTACTGAGGTTTAGGGGTGGGGAGGGCTGGGGGTCTCCCCCACTTCCGCAGCCCCCATGGCCGGCTGCAGGGCTCTGGGTACTGTCGTAACCCCTAGCCCAGCCTCCGCACCTTGCTTTCGTCTTGTCCGGGCTGTGCAGCGTGAGGAGTGACACTCAAGTGGGCACACTCCTTTAAAGGACCAATAAGAAAAATAACCTTAAGTAACTGGGTCTGTGCAGACTTATCACCCAGGTAATTCACGCAAAAAGACCCAGCTTTGGCATGAGGAGCTCACATGAGTCAGGCCAACGTAATTGCTTCCTTTGTCAGAATTTCCTGGATAATTCCCTCCCCTTTGGCTGAGAGAAGCCGGCCTCCGCAGCTGGGAGTGTGCTTGCCAAACATTATTGGGTCCTTAGAGATGAAAGACATGGTTTAAGCTATTTTCCATAAACATGTTGGCACATGCATTAATTATTATGAGGGGAACAAAAAAAATGTACCCATATACTCCATCAGGGAGGCAGCGCAATGTAGCAGAGAGAGCTGTGGGCAGGGAAAGAAGGCTGAGTTATAGATAGATGCTTTTTTTGTTTGTTTGTTTGTTTGTTTGTTTTAAACAGGAACCTGCTGGGAGCCAGGTCCTAGGCATTTTGCATACAAAATCTCATTTAATCCTCCCGATAGCCCTGCAAGGCAGCATCCGGGAATGGAAAGAACCTGGGCTTGGAAGCCAAGCCTTCATAGATCCGATTCCCGACTCTACCATTTACTGGGTGCTACTTGTTTGTGCAAGCTTCATTTTTCTCATTTGTTGAATGGAGATGGTAATGGCAGCCTCAGAGGGTAATGGTGAGAACTCGCTGTAATAGGGCTGTGAAGCACCTGACACAGAGCCTGCATTTGGTAAATGGTCGCTCTAGCTCCCCTTACAGACAAGGCTGCTGAATGTCACATTGCTGGTGAACAGCAGAGCTTGGTACCGCTCCCTCCCAGGGACAGGCTTTGTGCCCTTAGGCACTTTAACTCCTACCCTGCAGTCATTCTATCACAGCTGCTGGATAGAAGTCTTACTTTCAGTATTTATAAGCTCCTTGAGGTTATGCTCGTGAGTTCTATTTTCATGTCCTCAGTATTTTCTCACTCAGTGCCTTGCATGTCATAGTTTCTCAGAAAGGTTTAAGTGAATTAAAAATTAAGGCGAGCCTAGCATAGATGGATCGGGCTGAGTCAGGGTGTTTGCATAACAGGTATTCACAGATGGCCTGTTAAAGTAAGCGCCTGAAGTGGCTTCAGCCCAGTCGTGGGTTGAAACGTGGTCCCAAAGGATATGTTCCCGTCCGAATGCCCAGATCTTGTGAATGTTAGCTTCTTTGGAAAAAACATCTTTGCAGGTGTAATTAAGGATCTTGAGATGAGAAGTTAATTCTGAATGTCCCTGGGGGACCCTAAAGCCACTGACAAGTGTCCTTATACAAGAAAGGCAGGAGTTTTGAGACAGGCAGGAGAAGGTCTGGTGAAAACGGCAGCAGGGATGGGACTGATGTAGCCACAAGCCAAAGAAGCCAGCAGCTGCCAGAAGCTGAAAGTTCTTCCCCTAGAGCCTCTGGAAGGAGCGTGGCCCTGCCAACGCTTCTGGCTTCCAGAACTGTGTGAAAATAAATTTCTGTCTTTTTAAGCCACCCAGTTTGTGATCCTTTGCTCCTCCGGCAGCCTCAGGAAACCGAGAGGCACTTGGAAAGCTGACTTGCCGTGATGTCTTCTTCATTATTGGGAACAGGGATGTGGCCCATGGAGGAGAATTTTCTTAAAAGTAACGGAAGTGGGAACAAACAAGGACCTCTGAGGAAACTGGTGACCATAAGACACCGGGAAAATCAAACGGGATAATGGGCGGAAGCGTCCTTTGAAAATGATAAAGCCGATGAAAGTGAAAGGAATCGTTGTTTATATCAATAGTAGAATTCTGGCACAATCCTTAACTGAAGTTCCTGTTTGGACTTTGCTGGGTTGTAGTGAGAAGGCAGGAAAAACAACCGTCAGGAAAATGACCAGTTAATGATGTAGGTAGGAGTGAGTTGAGAAGAACAGAAATGGAAATAGTGACCACCCGCCTCCCTCACCCAGATGTTTTCTGTGCACAGTCTCAGCTTCCTGAGGTAACAGGGCTTCCTCAGCCCCCAGAAGGCGGACACACTGACAGAAAACTCTTCAGCAGACTAAAGAGGAGTGGGTGTGGTGGGCGGTCCTGGCCTCTTAGGCTAGTCCACACTTACCTGAGCCACCATCTTTCTTCTGAGAAAGAAAGCCTTCACCAAGAAGGCGTTAATAAGCTTGAGAGCCCCCTCCACCCTGGCCCAAACTCCCAAGCTCCCAACCTGGCAATTCAATCCCACCTCAGCCCAGCCCGTCCGGCGTGACACTTGGGGACAGTGCCTATCTGTCTCTTAGACTAAAATTAAACCAGAAGCTTCCCTCACAGCCATGGCTGAGAGCGTCTGACGGCTGAGTCTAATGTTCCTTGCTGTCCCCTGAAGTGGCTGAAGACCAGAGCAGACCTAATAATGAGCTGTTGACTTGATTCCCCTCCAGGCAGAAGGCAAAGTAGTGGATGTCTCCCAGTCAAAACATCGGCTCCTGACCCGTGACATGACTCAACCTCCAGAGGCCTTTGGCTCCCTGACCCTCCCTGGAGAAGTCACACTCCACCAAACAACTGCTGCGGGGCCTTCAGAGAGTGGCTAATTAGAATCTCTAGAATAGCGCCTCCCAGACCTCAACTGGCAATCACAAGTTCACATCCCAGCTTCCTCTTCCCAACCCCTCTGGGACACTGCTGCCTCCACGTGGATATTTGACCTCCCTGATCTGCATAAACAAGTCTGTTTTTACAGATTCAACGCAATCCCAAACAAAATTCTAACAGCCTTCTTTGCAGAAATGGAAAAGCCAGTCACCAAATTTATATGTAAGCAGAAGGGGTCCCAAAGAGCCAAAAACATCTTTAAAAAAAGAAGAACAAAGTTGGAAGACTTTGTCCCAATTTTAAAACTTACTACAAAGCTTCAGTGGTCAAAACAGCATAGTACTGGTACAAAAACAGACCTAGACCAATGGGATCAAATTGAGAGTTCAGAAAATAGACCCTCACATCTATGGCCAATTGATTTTCTTTATTCCCTGTGGGGAATGACTAGAGGTAGGAACAGAAGGCGGAGGAGCCAATTGATTTTTGACAAAGGTGCCAAGTCCATTCAATAGGGAAAGAATAGTAGAATAAAATTTTTAAAACAAAAAAAAAGAACAACCATAGGACTGTACAACACAGTGAACCCTAACGGACTATAGTTAATAGTACAAATAATATTCTCTCATCAATTGTACCAAAGGTACCACACTAATGCAAAGTGTTAAAAATGGTGGCAAGTATATGGGAACTCTGTTATTTTCTACATATTTCTGTAAATCTACAGCTTCTCTAAGATAGACAGATAGATGGATAGATAGATATTATAGACGATAGGCAAATTCTGTTTTATTCAAACAGCAATCATTAATTCAAGGATCTACTATGTACAATGCACTGTGCTTGTACCTGATGGTGGAGTTAGGAAATATAAAAGTTATTTCCTGTACTGTTAAGGAGTTGAGTCTAATGGGAAGATGGCATAAGACATGAAACAGTTAGTAGCAACCAAAGCCGTGATCCAGACATACGTGCTGGTCGAGGGGGGGCTTCCTGGATGAAGTTGTTCATGAACTGGGCCTTGAAGGGCAGGTGAACAGGAAACGGAACAGAATATGGTGAGATGCCATTTTATCCCCCAAGCAAGAGTCTGACAAGGCCAAGTGCTGGAAGAGATGGGGCTCCATAAGGTCATTTTACATGTTGGCAAGGACATTACAAGTTAGTCAACCACTGCAGCAGTTTGGCAGTTTGATGTAATTATGAATTCCAAAACTAGATATTGGATCATGCTTGTAAACTGATCTGTTCATCTGGGCATAATTAAGTTATGATTAGGGCGTTGACTGGGCCACATCAGTAGGGCATTGAGCCCCACCCCTTGGTGGGTGTTCATCACAAAGAACAGAGTTGCAGCAGTTTTTGAGTTGCAGTTTTGATGTTGGAGAGAAGGCCCCAGGAGAAGAGAAGCGAGCCGTTTGCCTGATAGTCTACAGCTGACCTTGTGGAGGAAACAGGAGCTAAGCCCGGAGAGAAACATGCCCCGGGAAGAGAGGAACCCAAGAAGCCTGAACCCTGGCAAACGTCGGCAGCTGTCTTGCTCCAACACGTGGCAATGGACTTTGGTGAGGGAAAAAACTTATGCTTTATGGCCTGGTATCTGTGGACTTCTACCCCAAATAAATACCCTTTATAAAGACCAACCAATCTCTGGTATTTTGCATTAGCACCCCTTTGCCTGACTAATACAACCACCTTGGAAAACAGTTACAGCCCCTGGAAGCATTCACGTGCCCTTTGACCCAGCAATTCCACCTTTTGTACATGTACAAAAGCAGTCACAGCAGCACTGTTGAAATGCCCATAGACAGAATAATGGATAAACACACTGGCATATATTCAGACAATGCAGTGCCACACAGCAGCCCCGATCAGTGACCTACAGTGACACCCAACCACATAGATGATACAACCAAATTAATATTAAGTGATAAAACTCATTCCTGAAAGAGTATATACAGCATGACACTCTTAAAGAAGGTGAAAACAATTAAAATTTAATATATTGGGAAGCAGATGTGGCTCAGGTGATTGGGCTCCCGTCTACCATATGGGAGGCCCTGGGTTCGGTTCCCAGGGCCTCTCGAGAAGGGCAAGCTGGCCTGCGCCCGCAGAGAGCTGACAGCCCGTACCAGTGGAGAGCTGGCACAGCAAGATGACGCAACAAAGGGAGACAAACAGACCCAGAAAAACGCACAGTAAATGTACACAGAGAGCAGACAGCAAGAACAAGCGGCAAGGGGGTGGGGGAGGGGTTAAATAAATAAATATTTAATATATACATTTTAGGAATACGTATAGTTGAGATAAAACACATAAAAAGGAAAGGCGGGGGAAGCGGGTGTGGCTCAGTGGATAGAGCCCCCGTTTACCATATGGAAGGCCCGGGTTCGCGTCCCGAGGCCTCCTTGTGAGGGCACGCCGGCCTGAGCGTGCGGTGGGCTGATGCAGCAACCTCACGGCAGGAAGCGGGTGTGGCGCAATGGATAGAGCACCCATTTACCATATGAGAGGCCCCGGGTTCGCTTCCCGCGGCCTCTTTGTGAGGGCAGGCTGGCTCGCGCGGCATGGTGGGCTGATGCGGCAAGATCTCACAGCAAGGGGGAGATAAGCAGACACAGAGAAGACACGCAGCGAATGGACACAGCAGCACAAGCAGCAAGGGGGGGATAAATAAATAAAAATAAATAGATCTTTAAAATAAAAAAAAATAAAAATAAAAATAAAAAAAAGGAAAGGCAGGGAAGGATGCACACCAGATTCAGGAGATCAGCTACCTTGGAGGAAGGAAGGCAGGGAGATGTAAGGGAAGGAGCCCACTGCTGGGTCTAAGCCACTGTCAAGGTCTGAGCTGCCAGGTTCGGTGGTAGCGTCATGGGTGTTGATGACATCACTTTAAAATTTGATATATGAGATAGGTAGGTAGGGCCCTGTATGGACCAAAAATGAGAATACATCATGAGCAAAGGATTATGATTTAGCCAGTTATGTGCACCGAGGACCATTAGCACTTTTGTAAGTGGCGGGGGCATCCGGATGGGCAAGGGGAATGAGACTGGTGGGTAGAGGGTACTGCAAAGCAACCAGCCTTGCTGGTGCAGAGAATTCACCTGGGCGTAATCTGAGAGCAGACTGGGGTCAGTAGGTTGGATGCATGTGCTTGGCACTCAAACCACACACAGAACCGAGGGACTGGACCTGGGTCTTGCCCTTCCTTCTGGAACCCGAGTATCCTACAGCTTCATCCCTGGAAGAGAACAGAGGCACTGTCAGCTGGGTGTGAGCAAAAGAGCTAGATTAGTGCCAATAAACCAAAATGTACTCACTGAAGAGGGTGTGAAGAGGGATTGGCCTTCTATTGCAGGAACTGACCACATCCCTAATTGGTACCTCTGGATTGGCATCCAGTTCGCTAGAACAGATTAAGTATTGTGGGACTAGCACAGATCCTATCGGGTCTTGGGCTCCAGCCAGGGACTAGGTATATCAGCCTGGTGTGGCAGCCCAGAAGTGGGGCCTTGGATTTATAATCACTGGGCTGTGTTGCATCCTCTGGCTCATCCCTGGCTTGTCTTCCTGGTCTCCACGTGCCCCAGTAGCCTCCAGGCTCGGCTCTGAGCCTGCAGGGATCACAGCCTGCTCTTGGCTTGGCCATGCTTCTGGGAGTCCCTGATCTGGCCATAACTCCTTCAAGGGTCCCAGCCCCAGGCCTTCATTTTGAGCTGCTTCCTCAAAACGTGCACAAGCTTCCGGACACCACCCGGGAGCCAAGGAAAACACCAGAGAGCCGAAACCAGCCAGCCCTCTGGCAAACCAGTTGTTTCCCACTGTGGCAAGAGACAGCCTTTTTTTGGCAGAGGGCAGACCCAAGAGATCACAATGGACATGGTCTTTGCCCACACTTTTAATTTAAGGTAATCAGGGAGAGAGGAGTGCTAGAAATTGAGACTTATTTAAAGAATCCAACAGTGGAGGCCAACTTTGGCCTGACCCCAGCGGTAAAGCTCAGAGAGGTCGGAAGACAGCATCAACCCTGCCCAGCGTGAGGCAGGTCAGGAGAGCAGAAATGGCTGAGAGCGGCTAGAGCTCCCAGAGCTCCAGGGACGGAGGGGCCAGAGGGAAACCGTGGAGAGAGCATTCAAAAGGGGTGCAGAGGCGCACCCAGTGGTCATGGGCAGGAAAGCTGTGGCTCCATGGCTGGGACCACGTGGGGCAGAGGACGTGCTATCACACCACCCGACACACACCCCCAAAAACACCCACACCCACACACATCCCCCCTCACCCAAAACACAACAGCCTACCCTATGGGGTCTTGCCATGCATTCAGTTTCCTGGAACTTAAGTTTCCTGAACTAAGTTCAGGAAAAGAACATTCTAAATTGTTTGAGATCAAGTTTCTGCCCCCTGATGGAATGCACATCAAAGTAGGCATTTAAACCTGTTAAAGAAAAATGAAGAATGTTTAAAGTTTAAGAGAGGCAGCTCCGGAGCCAAGACAGCCTGAGTCTGTAATCACAGCTTCTCCACTTACTAGCCAGGTGACCGTCGAGCTCAATTTCTCTGTGCCTCAGTTTCCTCATCCATAAAATAAGTACCAGCTACAGAATAAACAAGCTAATTTATGCAAAATGCTTAGAATAGTGCTGGCACATGATTAGTATGTAATAAATAGTTGTGCCGTCGATTTTATCTGTGCAGCAATTATTTCTTGCTCATCAGAGTCTGAGGACGGAGATTTGCACAGACTGCTCTGTAATCTACCTTCCCTGCTTCTCCACCCAGTCACATGGGCACTGCTGAGGAAATTCCCACAGCTGTGAAGATAGCTGCTCCCACTCAGATGTGTGGCTTCCGTCCTCAGCGCCGCTTTCAGGTCATTTTCCGGGGCCCGCTCCCTCTCCCATTCGTGCCAGGAGCCATTTCACACTCCTCCCTCCCTCCTGATGGAGCCCCTTGTGTCCTGCTCAGTTGAGGACACTTGGGTCACCAGCATGATCACCTCCCCACCACCCAGCCTCACCCCAGCTCTCTCCTGCACGTTCATCAGGGCAGTGTCCCTGTCCCAGCTTGGCGCCTTGGCCACACCTGCTCCTGGGCTCTTGCTCCTTCAACCACTTTGTCTTTATTCTCCCTCTTCTACCTCTTCATCCTCTCTCTCTAAGGACTCCTTTCCCTCCCTCAACCTTTAAACCAGCCTTAAGCCAACCTTAAAAGGAAAACTTCCCTTAACCCTCATCATCCAACCTCCAATCTCCCCTTCCCTTTTCATTGAAGCCTCTTAAGAGAAATCTAAACTCACTGCCTCCACTTGAATTATCTCTTACTCATCACGCAATTACCTGGCAATCTGAATTTTACTCCACCCATTCACACTCAACTCCCCTGAAACTGTTCTTACTAAGTTCCCTGGCACCCTCTTAATTGCCAGATGGAATAGGAAATTTTTTCCAAGCCTTATCTTTCCAGCTGTCTCTACTGTGAGCAGGTCTCTTGGTTATTTCTCAAAACTCACTATCCCCTTGGTTTCCCGAGAGTAGAGATTTGCACTGACTGCTCCAACTATCTGTGACCAAGTATCTTCTGGGCTGCCCTCCTACCTCTTGGACTGTTTCTTCTCTGACTCCTCTTTCAGGTGCGCCTTAAATATTGAAGGAGCCTGTGCTTGACCCACTCTACCTGGATAATTCATCAACTGCTAGTTGATTCCACCACCAAGTATTGGCTGAAGACTCCCAAGTCTGCCCTTGCAGGTAAGATGCTCCTTCTAACATCCAGCCCCCTTTTAGTGGATCACCAGCTGGCTAAACTGCAGTCACCTTGAGCTCAAAAGTCAAAAACAGAACGCAGCACCTTCCCCCAAAACATGCTTTTCCGTCTCTATTTCCCAGCTCCGTGGGCACCACCAGCCTCTCAGTTGCCAGTCTGGAATTTAATCTTTATTTCTTCTTTTCCCTCACCTCTTTCATTACTGAATCAATCAAGTCTTGCTGATTTTACTTCCTAAATATTCCTTCTCTCCACTCCTACCATTATCCTAATTTGGGCCTTAGCATCTCTAGGTAGCCTACTAGATAAGGAGATAGTCTCCTTATCTCCGTATCCTTCTCAAATTGATCCTCACCCAGGTGGCCAGTCCAGATTCTGATCGTACTGCTCTCCTGCCTAAATCCGCTGTATGGCCTGCCTCCACTTGCTGCTAAAGAAGAAAGGTCAAGCTTCTTCACAAGACACAGAAGCCCTCAGCGGTCTTCCCATTTTCTCACTGCTCCCTTCTTCCTATTCTACCTTCCACCAAAGCGAACTGCCCGTTGTAGTTGCCCTGCCACCCCACTGACTCCATGTGCGTTGTCCGCTCCCTGCATTTATTGGGGCTGTGCCCCTCCTGGAAGGCTCCCCTTCCTTGTTCGCCTCTCACAATCTGTAGGACTGAACTGAACTCAGCTCAGGCTTCACCTCCTCCTGGACACACTTAATGGCCTTTCCAGGTGGACTGGTCCCTTCACGAGGTGAATTTTCTGGATGAATCTCCAGCTTTCTCTACCAAGGTCCCAGGGCAAGACCTAGATCAGTCTTGCAGTTAAGACAGGCATTTGCAGGTGTCTTCTAAGCAGTTGTTGGAAGGGTAACACCTTACAGCCGAAATCATTTTGTTCAACACAAACTAGGAATCACCAAGGGAATGTGATTTTTTAAAGGAAAAAAAAAAAAAGAGGCATTTCAAGTATAATAGCAACCAGAGCCGCCCATACTATTGACAAGTAGGGCTCATTACGTTTCGGTTTGGGTTTTTATGAATGTGAAAAAAGAGAAAAATCAGTTGAAAGGTCTTTTTTTCCCCTTCTAGTTAAACAGAATACCAGTAATTGGTTTCTCTTTCCAACTGGTTAACTGTTTCAAATGTGCTCTTTTAAAAATCTCATTTCAGAGGATCAGCTGGATTTACAGTTGAGTTACAAGTGTTTTTGTAGTAAGAAGTGGGGACCTGGGATTTGGGGCCGCTGGGCTGGCATATCTTGCTGCTCCTTCATCCCAGGCTAAGGAAGACTGCCCACCACCACCACCAAATCAGTCGTTAAGGCCACTGGACTGTGAGTGTGACTCTGTGAGCCACCCTGCTTTGCTTTTTTGTAGTGAGAAGGGCATCTAGTTATGTGACCCTCCCAAGAGCAACCCCCAAAGCAGCAGGCACAGGGGGCCAGACTTTAAAGGCAATGCCAGCAGACTCTGAGAGCTGCCTACCCGCCGCCCCACAGGCTTTCCCAGACTGCCCTACCAGCAAGTCCTAAGCTTTCCTGAAGTAGAGGCCTGTTAGTGTAAGACAGTCCACATCCACAGTTGCTTTCAGGCTTGTAGAGTTTATTTTCTACATTTACTAACACACATGATAATAAAAGAACTTTTTCTAAAAGGCGTTGCAGGGAAGTGGATGTGGCTCAGGCGACTGGGCTCCCACCTAACACATGGGAGGCTGCTGGTTCGGATCCCAGTGCCTCCTAAAGAAGACAGCGAGCTGGCGTGACGGGCAGGCATGGCAAGCTGACGCAACAAGAGACTCAAGAAGAAAAACATAATGAGAGACACAACAAAAAAGCAGGGAGTGGAGGTGGCTCAAGCGATTAGGCGCCTCCCTCCCACATTGGAGGTTCCGGGTTCGGCTCCCACTGCCTCCTAAAGAGGCAAAGACGACGAACAGACACAGCAGTGAAAAACAACAAGTGGGTGGGGAGAAATAAATCAATAAAATAAATCTTTAAATAAATAAAAAATAAAAGGCATTGCACAGTTTCCACTGAGAGGGCTTGCTCTAGTCACAGAAGCCAGCCTCTGCTCTCAGCCATCGGGGAATGTTTAGTTTTCATGGTTTGTGAATCCTCCTGCCATGCTGTAAGCTGATTTCATGGCCGTGGAGGGTTGGAGAAAGAAGGTTTGTGATGCTGAGACTAGAGGATTCAGGGATTGAACTGGAATTTGGGAACTCCCATAATGAAACCCATGGGTACCAGTTTCATCCTAAAGCACTTGGTGGGACAGCAGGACTAGATCCTAAAGCTCCATCAGGGAGCTCTGGCCCTGGAAATGGAACAGGTGGCTTTTGTTTTGGTTTGAAGCAATTGTTTGAGAACTTCCACTGTGCCACTGCACCCATCCTGGGAGCCGGTATACCTTTTTCTTTAACACTGCCATTGATTTTATTTTCAGCACAAATAAGATGTCTTACTGAGCCAGAGCCAAGAAGAGCCATTTTATCATAAAGAGAGATAATGAGCTGATGATCTACTCTAACCTCAAAAGTAAAAACGTTTATTTTTTCACTGCAGGCACATTGAACAGTAAGATGAGTGTAACAGCAAAGTATATATTTGATGCCTTCTGTCTTTTCACCATCATGTGCTACCAAGTTGTGCTAATAATTTACTCAGCAAGATTCTCGTGCATTTGCTATGCATTGGGAGCATTATGTATATTAATCGTCAACATTAATAAATCCCTGGGGGTAGCCTATATTTGGATTTTGACTTGTTAGAAACAAGCTAACCTTATTGCCCCTTTTTCGCACTTGCTGAAACGTCTGTGAAGATCATAGTAGATAAAGGATCTCCAACTTTGGAATAGGTACATGACGTGAAATTGGAGTGCTATGTTAAAATAAATGTATGATAGCTAAAAAAAAAAAAAAAAA
>JAQZBX010037018.1:0-23954 GCA_029593785.1 Cabassous unicinctus | reverse complement strand
GTAAGGGTGGGGGTCAGCCGACTGTGTTAAGCTCCACAGGCAGGCTTAAAACTCACGAATCTCTATGGTTCAGTCCACACCATCGATCTGTCCAGATAGATGTCCCAAGCTTCTTACTCCACACACCCACAGCACAGACACCGTGCCGCACCCTGTCCACTCTCTGCCGTGATCTGGGAGCTGCTTGTAGTTGCCCTCCTAAGCCAATGCCATCTTTTCTCCGGTAATTTACATTAAAATGTCACACAGCTTGCCTATTATTGTTTAAATTGGAGTTTAAAGCATTTTTATTGATATGTATCCACATAACATACACTACATCCAAAAATCAATGGCTTTGATTACTATCATAGAGTTGTGTATTCATCACCACAATTTTAGAGCAATTCCTTTACTAAAAAAGTAAAACCCCATACTCCTTAGCAATCACCTCCCAATCCCTGTTTTTTCGCTAACCTATATAAACACTAATATAATTATATCTCTATAGATATATTTAAATTTGCATTTTATATAAAGAAAATCATACCATATGTAGTAATTTGTGTTGTTTTTTTCCACTTGCCATAATATATATTTTTTAATTATTGTAATTTTTTTTTCAATTGCAGAGGATGTAAGTTTACATACATATGATGAAAAAAATGAATCATTCCCTTATACCTCCCCATGTTGACACTTTGCGTTGGTGTGGTACAGATTTTTCAACTGATGAAAGCATATTATAATATAACTATTAACTATAGTACAAAGTTTGCATAAGTGTATATTTCCCATTGATCACCTTAATATTAATACATTGTAATTGTGAAATACATTTTTTATAGTTCATGAAAGAACATTCTTATATTTGTGCTATTGGTCACAGTCATCATCCAACACAGGGTTCAATATATTATGCAGTACCATGCTGATCTGCTAATTTCCCTTCTAGTAAAAAGTATGACCTAAATTTTCCCCTTTCAACCAAATGCACAAACTTAATTCAATGCTATTAATTATACTCATGGTAGTGTGCAACCATCACCTTTATCCAACCACATTTACAACAAATCTAAACAAAAATTCTGTACAAACTAACCATTGGTTCTACATTCTCTACTCCCATTCTATCCCCTTGTAAATTATATTCTAAATTCTAACTCTATGAGTTTACTTATTATACTTTGATCTTGTCAGTGAGGTCATGCCATATTTGTGCTTTTGTGTCTAGCTTATTTCAATCAATTTAGTGTCCTCCAACCTCATCCATGTTGTTGCATGCATCAGGACTTCATTCCTTCCTACATCTAAGTAATATTCTATATTTGTATATAACACAGTTTGATTAAACATCTATGGGTTGATGGACATATGGGTTGTTTCCACCTTTTGGCAACTAAGAATAATGTCACTATGAACACTAGTGCGTAAATGTCTGTTCAGATCTATATTTCATTTGTGCTGGGTATATACCTACTAGCAGGATTGCTGGTTCATATGGTAATTCTATACCTAGCATCATGTGAAATCATCAAGCTGTATTCCACAGGGGCTGCATCAGTTTAGATTCCTACCAGAAATTAATGGGTGTACTTCTTTCACCACATGCTCTCCAAAATCATAGTTTTCTGTATTTATTTAATAGTAATTATTCCAGTAAGTGATAAACGATATCTTATTGAGGTTTTGATTTGTATTTTCCTAATAGCTAGTGGGTTAAACATATTTTCATGTGCTTTTTTTGTATTTCCATTTGTAATTCCACCCTTGAAAAATATATCTCCATCTTTTGCTCATTTTTACTTGGGTTGTTTGTCTTTATATTTTGGAATTGTAAGAAATCTTTATATATTTTAGATATTAAAACCATATCAGATATACGGTTTCCAAATACGCTTATCTTTGCATAGGCTGCCTTTTCACATTCTTGACACAGTCATATGAAGAATTTTCTCATTTTGAGGACATCTTATTTATCTAATTTTCTCTTTCATTTCTTTTGCATTTGGTCTTACCTGTAAGAAAACATTGCCTACCACAAGACTTGCACTATGCTTCGCCACCTTTACCTCTAAGAGTTTTATGGTTTGGCTATTATATTTAGGTCTTTCAACATTTTGAGTTAATTTTTGTATAAGGTGTGAGATAAAGTTAATCTTTCATTCTTCTGGATATGGATATCCAATTCTCTTTGCACCATTAGTTGAAGAGCCTATTCTCTGCAATTTGGGTGGACTTGGCAACAATTTCTAATAACAATTGGCCAATGCTGTGATGGTCCATTTCTGAACCCTTACTTTGATTCCACTAGTGAGTATATATTTCTTTATGCCAGTGCTATGCTTTTATGGTCACTGTATCTTTGGAATATTCTCGAAAGACAGGAAGTGTGCACCATCCAAATTCAGTCTTCTTTTTCAGATGTTTTTGGCTATTTGTGGTCTCTTACTCTTCCAAATAAGTTTTATAATTGACTTTTCTCTTCCTGCAAAGTAGGCCACTAGAATTTTGATTGGGATTGCATTAAAACTATAAATATAGTTTGCTAAAATTGACATCTCAAAAATACTTAGTCTTTTAATGCATGAACACAGAAAGTCCTTTTATTTATATAGGTCTATTTTGATTTTTTAAGCAACTTTTTAAAATTTTATGTGTACAGGTCCTTTACATCCTCAGTTAAATTTTTCTCAGATATTTGATCCTTTTAGTACCTGGGTTCCCATTGACTTACCACACCAGTCAGAGCCTTTAGTCAAGTCATTAGCAGATGACCAATCAAGTGATATTCAACACAAGAAAAAAGGCAGACTTGTGATTTTAGAGACCAAAATTTATATTACCATGGGGAAAGAAAGTTGAATTAGGGAAATCAGACAATATGTATATAAATTTCATATTGAAGGAATAATTGCTCAAGTGTAAATATTTCTAGTAGGTCAAGTTAAAAAACATGTCTATGACAATAACTTAATTAATTAAAATTAAAATTAGATATTAATTGAATTAATACTGTGAGCACAGTAATCTGCATGAATCAATACTAAAAACAAATGTCTTTTAGTTAAAATTGTATTTTGATTTGAATGAGCTATCATTCTTCTGTGAATGAAAATGAATATTGTACAAACAGGCAGAGTAACACAAATACAGGATCTAAATAGCAAACATCTAAGACAACAAAGGATTAGATAATTCTTTATAGCAAACACACAAGCAAACACAAAACCCTGTCACCTTGTAACAAGAGGTTTGATATTACTGGATTAAATAAGTGAATATTTTTTTACTCTAGATCTATTAGGAAAATGGAAAGGAGAAATCTCACAGTCGTCTGTCATTTGCTCTTCTGGAATTTTCCAGCTCGGCAGAGCTCAATGACTTCTGCCTATGTTTTTCTCTGTATATACTTGGTCACCTCTGGCTAAGATTCACAACATCTTAGCCATCATAGCCATCTGCCCTCACCTCCCCTACCGCATTCATTTCTTCCATAGAAAATCAGCCTTTTTGGACATCTCTTATACTTCCAACACAGACTTTCAAGTGGTCATGAATCCCTTGACAGAAACCAGGAATATTTCTTTTACACGCTGTCTCATGTAGCAATTCTTTTTCATTTCTTTTGTGAATATAGACAGCCTCCTTCTCCTTCTCTGAGTGATGGCTTATGATAGGTATGTTATGATCTACCAGCCTTCACATTACACCTCCATAATGAATCCTCACAATTGCATCCAGCTGGTGGTGGGGTTCTGGTTTGTGACCTAACTCCATGCTCCCCTACACAGTGTCCTGATGCCACATCTCTTTATCTGTGCTACCGCTGTTGTCCTTCATTTCTACTGTGCTCTTAACCCACAGAAGTAGCTCTTCTGCTCTAGTGTTTCCTTCAGCATGATGACCTATACTGTAGGTGCTCTCTTGGCTCTGGCAACTTTTAACTGCAACTTAATATCTTATGTGCTTTTCTTCTCCACCACTCTCAAGATCACATCCACCCAGGGTAAACAGAGAGTCTTTTCCACTTGTGGCAGCCACCTCTCAGTGGTGGTGGTATGCTATGGCACAGCCATTGTCTTCTTCAGCCCTTCCCCTTACACACCACTTAGAACATTCATGTATAATGTGGTTTTTCAGATGCTGAATCCTTTCCTCTACAACCTACAGATAGGGTGCAAATGCACAGTCTTTATATGCAGCCAGGATCATAATGACTTAATTTAACAATACTAGTCTGGTGATAGAAAGATCATATCCCTAGCAGACAATACTAACAGCCATATATCCAAACATATGATTTGTTAAATTAATGCTGGGAAATATGTTATACATTTTATTGTTTGGTCACATTTAATCCTTTGAATACATTCATTCACTAAAATTATTAGACATATTTTTCACATATGAAAAATGAATTTTAAGTATTACATAGCATACATAAGGCCAATAACTTTAAACTTATAAGCCTTATTTTTGCTAAGCACCCTGGTTATGAAATGCACCCTAGTTATGAAATGTAATTCTTTCCCATAAATTTCTCAAATGTTATAAGTTAAGATAAATATCCCTAATGTTTATACTTATGAATTCAGATTTTGAATTAAAGAGACATGGATTCAAATGTTAGCTCCAGAACTAGGTGGAATAATGAGATCTTCTAATCTTAATCTTTCACTTTCTTAAAAATATTCCAATAATTTATTCAAGGTTTAAAGAATGTTTACATTCTTCCATTTCCTTTACAATTTAAATATAGGCAGTAATTTAATTTTATCATCTCATTAACATGACAGGCTTCTTCTTATTGTCTGTAAAATAGTGTAACCCACCCCCCTCAGAAACTTTGCCCTAAACATGCTCACATTGCTGAGACATGCCAATCTTCCACTATTGGGATTCTTCTGAATATAAACCATATTTCAGTAAGAGATCACATTCTTATTATATTTTTCATATACAGAAAGATGTTTTCTTTCATTTTTGCTAAATATATTACTTCTGTCCAAGAAAAACATTAACTCCTTTGAGAAACACCTCATCCTTAAAATCCATGGGTTTTGCTTCAACCTATTGATCTGACAGAAAATAAATAAATAACCTTGGAAAGTGTTTATACTGGTGGTTATTTAATCTTGTAAAGTTCAATAAGATATTGACTTCCCTGTTTAACATGGTCTTTACATCATCCATTTAATTTTTTTTCAAAATATCACCATGAAAATTAGTGGAGCTGCTCTTTTGTTTTTATTTCCACTCTTTAAATCTCATCCTGCAGACATTGTAAATACCTGCTTGAATAAACATGTGCACATACAGAGGTGAACACACACACACACCCCTTCACAAAGAAAAACAAATATGAACAGGCATTGTGAGATGAATATCCTCTTAGGGAAAAAGAAGGTTTTTCCAGCCAAACAATGTAGTTAGCAAATGTATGTTAATTCATGTTGTCTTCACTTAATTTAAATGTTAAATAATAAAACAGAATCCTGGTGTTAAAAATAAAACAATAATAAATGTATTTTGGGAGATTATTTCTTACTTAAGCTTTAGCCAGTAATGAAGTAATATTTAATTTATATGTATACAATTCAAAGGTCATCTGTCAAATGTTGAATTCATTAATTCATATCCTCAATCCCAGGCTGGTTTGCAAACAAGTGTTTAGAGTTACTGGTTTAGTTGTAGGAAACTACTTCAGGTTTGGTGAGGACTGTATTAAGCTCTCATATATTATATAGGTTATTCTTGAATTGTGCAGACTATTATTCTGTGGCATCAGAACAATGGCACATATTGTTCTGATGGCTCATATCAAGGAAGGGATATTATTTTCCTCTGAATTCTTACTGTATTTTATTCTTTTTCTGAATTATTCCAAATTATCTATATTCATTTCTATTGCTTCATGAGAATTTTAAACCCTTCAATAAATTGTATATATTATGAATAAGTCTCAAATTAGTAGCTTCCAAAAACCAAAATAATGATGTAACTATTTTACTCCTTTGTTCAATAAGCAGCTATCCAGAATGATGCAACTATATCTGTATGATTTCCTCACAAATGTTTCATAAATGTTCACTACTCTTATGGCGACCTTCAGCAAAAATGAAGCAATGAATAAAATGGGAGTCTATAAGTTCCCAGATTCTACCATTCACTCAACAACAAATTAAAGGAATTTCTTTCTAACATATCATGTCCTCAGTCTAAACCCCAGATTTTGGATTTGTGTAAATAAAGTTGGGCAGTAATTAAACAGGAAACAATTATTCTTGCAAGGGGTGAAGGTACAGAAATCTCTAACACACAGCTTTGTGTTCAGTCATACATCATATTAGGGACAGGAGAGGTGAACTGAAACTAAAGTTTCTCTTGGGCTTAGGAATCCATGGCTTTTAGATTCATTCAGTGTGCTTCAAATTTGTCACAGAATTCAGGAATTAAGATTGCTACCAAGAAAGCAAATTAAACTCACAAGATTCAGAGAATGATTGCCCATATCAAATTTTCCCAGAAACTAAAATGATACAGACTGCTGTGAGACACACGCAGAGCATGAAACTTGTGACCACCAAAGCACCTTACCTTATAAGTCTGGATCATGGCCCAGGAAAAAGAAAGAAGATGACTAATCATATATGAGAGAAATTATCTTGCAAAGAGTTAGTTATTTAGGGGCAGGGAACATCTCCATTTATACTACAATAATTATATAGCTGGAAATGACATTTATCACCAGGCTTTACACACGTATCAGCTAATTCCATTATATTTCCCATCAGCTACATAGAGAAGCCTGTTATATACTGCTAAATACATTCCATAGATGAGAATTTCAGTATTTTTAAAGTAGAAACCACAATCAGGAGATCTCATTAAAATAGTTGCAATAAAGTTTATACCTGATATTTATCATTGTATGTTGTATATTCAAGATTGGAAAGATTATTCACAGGATTAGCTGCTAAATATTTTCCTTCTCAGGCACTTATAAGAGGGCAGATGCAGATAGGTCAGTGTTAAAGATTTTAGAGTACAGTATGCATTATATTTCTTCTCAACTAAACAAATAAAAGTTGAAGAAAGTACATTGCACATATTAATAGAAAAGCACTTCAGCTGTTAGAAAGTTGATAAAGATATTTCTGTGTCAATGACATCAGGCAAATCATTCATCAGGTAAAATATACTATACTAATATTGGCTCTCCAATTCTTAGAAGGAAACTAGGTTGTGGTGGTAGGAACTTGTATGTATCCCAGAAAAAATCATGCTATTAAATCTGATCTATTCCTATGGTTGTGAACTTCTTGTAAATAGGTTATTTTCATGAGGATACTTTAATTAAGGTGCCTTTGTACCAATCCTATCAGGATAGCTATTACTTCTTGTTCTGGTGTCATTTATAATTGGAATGAATTCTGACATGAGAGAGAGAAAGAAACAGAAGGCAAGAAGCTTTTCCCAGAAGAGAAGGGAGAGACAAGTAGAAGTCACGGTGTGCCCTTTCATTTGACAAACAATGGATCCTATGATTCATAACATGCAGCCCTAGAACAACACAATCTTTAAAGAGGAAATATCACCTTGATCATGCCTTGATTTGGACTTTCTTTTAGCCTAAAAATGTAAGCAATTAAATTCCCATTGATTAAGCCAAATCATTGCATTGGCATTTGCTTGAACATCCTAGGAAACTTAAATAGATGGGTTGATAAAGTAAGTTATTCTCACATGTGGAATTTGAAACTAACCTTTCTTACTTTAACTAGTTTTGGATCCAAAAATCAAAATTACCAAAAAATTCTATAAGTATAATTGCACTAGCATTGCATTAACCAAATAGTATCCAAATTAGTATTTCTATTATTTTAGAGTTCCACTATGCAAGAGATATCACATTATACTGTGTTTTTATTAGCAAACCAATGTCATTTTTGATGATACAAGTTTGTCAGCATGGTGTAAATCAATTGGTCATTATAATTGGTGCACCACATTCTAACTTAATAAACAACTCTCTTTGGATTCCAGTCAATATTTTTTTGTCAGACATTCTGTTCTTTATATATTTATATATTATTATTATTATTACTTCATGCTCCCAAATCAAAGAGATATTTGCCAAGGTTAACAGGGTCTCCTTGCCCTAACATATAAGAAACAAACCTCCCTCAATTCCTGTTGCTCCAATGAATAATTTGCTGTCATTTATCACTGCTGCGGGATGGTTTTCATCCCTGCCCTGCTACTTGTTGAATTTATTTCCTTTGATTAAAATATTGATTTGGAACTTCCAGGAAGAAGGAGGATTAAGGAGTTGCAGAGCTCACTTCTCTATCAGGGAAACAGCTAATAGACAACCAGAATCTGTCTGGAATAGCTGTTCTTAGGCTCAGGAGACTCGGGAAGGACTCTGTGGCACCAAGAACAGAGAGAGACAAAGAAAAAGAGACTCTGTGTTAAGGATCTGTTAAGTAACCAGAGCACCTGCGGTTGCTGGCAGCCAAACACCAACCTTGGAGCAGACAACTTTGTTTCCTTCAGTCCCGGGTGGGTGACTATAGCCTGAGAGGTCCTCAGGGATCCACTTCCCCAGGAAAGGAGAGAAGGAGGGACCTAGTCAACTGCTTATCCCACTTTTGGCCAGCAAATTTGGTCTGCTGGATCCACGGTTTCCACACTTCTCAGCTGGGTGGATTCACATCATTGTCTCCGTCAAGAAACTGGCAGAGAGCTAAGGATAGCATGCTTTCTCAAACATCCTCCTAACTGACCAAGAATGGTTGCTGCAAACTTGGAGGGGGCAGAAATTTCTTTCCTTCCTGAGAAAGGGAAGGTTGTGCCAAAGAAGGAGTGTGTCTTTGGAACAGCAAGTTTGAATTAGGAGGCTTAAATTCAATTATCTCGCACAGAGTAGGATCTTTCCCAGTCCTTTCTTAGGCACTGCCTATGCAGTGTGGTTCCAGAGAACATATTCTTCCTTGGAGATTGAGCAGGGAAGATTGCTGAAGATCACCATCTGCCTGCATGCCAGGAAAGAACATCTCAGGGAATAAAAACAAAGAGGCACTTTGGTGACTTTACTGTCACCAAGGTCCTTGGAAACTCCTCGGCACCACATTAGTGTTTCCCTGGCCCTGTTTTGATCATTTTAACAGGGCCAATTTAAAAAACATGAATAAGTTGTACCAACTTCTGTACCAAGAGTCAAAGAAGATTTGTAACCCACACACAAAAAAAACAACACTAAATCCCTAGGTAGGAGAACTGTTCAGCAAAGTAACTTAACAATAATAATCAGATGGCTAGACATCAGCAAAAAATTGCAAACCATACTAAGGGAGAGGACAATATAACCTAGTCAGAAGAACAAATCAAAATGCCAGATGAAACACAGGATTTGAGACAAATAATCAATGATATTCAAACAAATCTCCTAAATTAATTGAAGGAGTTTAAGGAAAATATGGGTAAGGAAATAAAGGATATTAATAAAACACTGAGTGAGCACAAAGAATATTTTGAAACCTTGACTAGAAAAATAACAGAGAAATAGCAGAGAAAAATAACAGAGAAATGGAAGACACAATGGATGAGAAGAAACATACATTACATGCGTACAACAGATCTGAAATATCAGGAGACAGAAACAATGAATTGGGGGTCAGAATAGTTGAAGTTGAATAGAGAGAACAAATAGAGAAAACAGATAAAAATGAGCAGGGTCATGGAAGTGAATAATAGCATGAAGCTTACCAACAAATGTATCATAGGATTTCCAGAAAGAGAAAAGAAGGGGAAAGGGACAGAAAAAATATTTGAGGAAGTAGCAGCTGAAAATTTCCCAAATTTAAGAATGACTTTAATATCCTCATTCAAAAAGAGCAATATATCCAGAGTAAATCCAGAGAGACCTATTCTGAGACACATACTATTCAGGATGTCAAATGCTAAAGATAAAGAAATAATACCAAAATCAGCTAGAGAAAAGCAATTCATTACATAAAAGTTTGCCCTTAAGACGTAGTGTGGATTGCTCATTAGAAACCATGGAAGTGAGAAGAGTGGTATGATATATTTAAAATACTAATAGAGAAAAGCTGCCAGCCAAGAATTCTTTATCTCACCAAATTAAAATATTCACAGATAAACAGAAACTAAGAGAATTTGTAATCAAAAGGCCAGCTTTACAAGAAAAACTAAAAAGAATTCTGCAGCCTGCAAAGAAAAGACATGAAAGGATTGGAGGAGAGTACAGAAATGAAGATTATCAGAAAATAGTTGCTAAAAAGGTAAAAAGTTGGACAAGAAATGTATGACATATGAAAGCCAAATAATAAAGTGTTTGAAGAAAATAATGCCTTTACAGTAATAGCATAGAATATTAATGGATGACAAGCAAATCAAAAGACACCCACAGACAGAATGGATTAAAAAATATGAGGGAATTGGATGTGGCTCTAGCAATTGGGATCACATCTACCATATGGAGGGTCCCAGGTTCTATTCCCGGGGCCTCCTGGTGAAAATCAAGCTGGCCTGTGTGGCATGGAGACTTTGCTTACCCGTGTGACACAGAGAGCTGGTGCAACAAGATGATGCAACAAAAAGAGACACAGAGGAGAGACAGGGAGAGATACAACAAACCAGGCAGCTGAGGTGGCTCGGTCAATTGAGTGCCTCTCTCCCACATCAGAAGGTCCTGAGATTAATTCTCAGTGCCTTTTAAAGAGAAGACAAGTAGAGAAGACAAGGAGACCCAGAAGAACATGCAGAGAGTGGACACAGAGAGCAGATAGTGAGCACAAGCAGCAGGAGGGGAGGAGGGGAATAAATAAATAAAAATAAAAATAGAAGAATCTTTTAAAAACTTTAAAATATATATATGAGCCATCTATATGCTGTATATAAGGGACTCATCTTAGATCAAATGATACAAATAACCTGAAAATGAAATGTCGGAAAAAGATGCTCCACACAAATTGTAAACTAAAAAAAAGCAGGAATAGCTATACTAATATTGGACAAAACAGACTTTAAGTGCAAAACGATTATAAAAAAGTTATTATATATTAATAAAAATAATCATAATTTTTATGCACTTAACCAGCATGTCCCAAAATGTAAGACAAATACTGGCAAAACTGAAGGAAGAAATTGACATCTCTACAATAATAGTTGGAGACTTCAATACACAAGTCTCATCAATAGAACATCTAGACACCTCTGGATCAATAAGGAAACAGAGAACTTGAACAATATGATAAGCTAGCTAGATCTAACAGACATATACAAAATATTGCACCCCCCAAAAATAGGATACACAATTTTCTCAACTGCTCATGAATCTTCCTGCAGGATAGACTCATTTGTTGGGTCATAAAAAAAGGTATCAATAAATTTTAAATGTTTAGTGAATTTATACACAGCACTTTCTCTGATCATAATGCAATTAAGCTGGAAAGTAATAAGAGGCAGAGAATGGGAAAATTTGCAAATATATGGAGGCAAAATAGCATACTTTTAAATAATCTGTGGATCAAAGAAGAAATTGCAAAAGAAGTCAGTAAATATCTTGAGACAAGTGAAAAAGCGAATACAACATACCAAAACTTATGGGATGCAACAAAGTTGGTGCTGGGAGGGAAATTTATAGAGCTATATATCTCTGTTATAAAAGAAAAAAGAGCTAAAATCAAAATCCTAACTAGCAAAAGAACAGAAACCAATCCTAGAGCAAACAAAAGTAAAGAAATAATAGAGCAGAGATAAATGAAATTGAGGAAAAAACAATAGAATTAACAAAATAAAAAGCTGGTTCTTGGAGAAGATCAATAAAATCAACAAACCCTTAGCCAGACTAACAAAGAAAAAAAGATAAAAGATACAAATAGATAAAATCAGAAATGGGGTGGCATTTCTATGTACCCTATAGAAATAAAAGCCTCATAAGAGGATATTATGAAAAAATATATGCCAACAAATCAGACAACTTAAATGGAATGGGCAACTTCCGAAAAATACACCAACTACGTACATGGACTCAAGAAGAAATAGAAGACTTGAACTGGCCAATTAAATATTAAGAGATGTGATCAGTCATCACAAACCTCCCAACAAATATAAGCCTGGGAACATATGGCTTCACAGTTTAATTACCCAATCATTATGAGAAGAATTAATACCAATCCTGCAAAAACTCTTCCAAAAGTTGGAAAGGAGGGAAAACTACCTAAGTCATTATATGAAGCAAACATTTTCCTAATACCAAAGGCAGATAAAGATACTATAAGAAAACAATATTATAGACCAATCTTCTAATGAATACAGATGCAAAAATTCTCAATAAAATACTTGTAAATCAAATCCAACTGTGTATTAAAAAATTATATACCATGATTAAGTGAGTTTTATTTCTGATATGCAAGTGTGTATCAACACAAGAAATTGAATTAATGAAACACACTACATTAACAAATCAAGAAGTAAAACCACATGATTATCTCTATTGACTCAGAAAAGGCATTTGACAAAATTGAGCATCCTTTCTTGGTAAACTTGAGCTCTTATCTTTATGTAATTGTTCCTTATCAGACACTGGTGCTGTGATGTGCTTAATCCATTACATGTGATGAAAGAGTAGCTGCTGACTCAGATTGCCTCTTATGTTTAGGAGCTATAGTTCTTCCACCAAGAGCACACAAGACTTATTCCTCAGACATTGTCATGAGCAGAAGCTGGCCAAAAAAGAGAGGCATATAGAAAAGAAAATACTGATCTACTTTTCCCAAATTTGGCCTCATCCTGAAGACCTCCTCAAGGACCAACTAGGCAGGTTTGATTGGAAATATCCTGGTTCCAGTGGGTTAGAAGGAAAGATTTCAGAAGTAAAGAATTAGGATTAAGGACATCTCTAAATGAATAAGAAATGGTAGGATTCTAGAGAAAAAAAATGCCACAAACATTACCCTAGATATGATTCTGAATTTTCTCCTTAAAATATGTATCTATGTATGTCAATTAAGGAATTTGATCCGGTAAAACAATATTAAGTAAAATGGGGTTATGCATTGGAATACAAAAAGTGCATGTGAGATCATTTCCTAGTATATTATGCATAGAAAATACTTGGAAAACATGTTCTGATTTACATTAGGAGATATGTTTGCATGACACATTCCACTGTGATTGTAATCTGCTACCATTTGCTAAATCATGATGAATCTGTTTGACCATGGAGAAGTTTGTCAGTTTTTCTTTACTTAAATTCCTCTTCTGAAAAACATAGATATTAACTTATAGTGTTGTTAGAAGGATAACATTAGTCACTGAAAAAGGGCTTGGGGGAGAGCTGAATATGTTGTAAGATGGGAATAATTTTTTACATTTAAATGCCCGTTGGTGCATTCTAAAACTAAAGAGTAACAGACTGAGAGATTAAGGGAGAGAGACAGAGAGAGACAGACAGACAAACAGAGAGGAGAATGAATAATGAAGAATAGAAGAAGAAGAGAAGGAGGAGGAAGAGAAAGGGGAAGAGGATGAAGAAGAGAAGAAAAGGTAAGAGGAGAGCAGAAGGGAGGGGAGGGGAGGGGAGGGGAGGAGGGATAAAAGTATAGGAGTTCAATGTGTGTAATATATACAGATATCTTATGTATAAGAATACCTCATCTTCATTCTTCCTAATAGATTTTAATTTTGTTCCACTGTCAGGTGGCCATGGATTTGAGTAAATTTGGGTTCACCCCAGGCTATAGATATGAATATGGATTAAGCTAAACTAATTATGTTCATGCTATTTCCCATTATAGTGATTGATCTAGGGATAGGCAAGTGACACAACTATAACCAATTACATAAGACAGATAAAATGATGAAAGCTCCTAAATATACTTCTTTGTTCTTAAAAAGAGAGTCATGAAGAAAACTTTCTCTTTTCTGAACAATGCCTTATGCAAGGGATGTTAGAATTGTCACCAGCAGCGACCATTCAGATGTTGGATGCAAAACTGTTTGACTGTCACAGCTAAAAAAGTATACAAAATTTGAAAGGGCTTCGCCAGCTTGTATTTTATATGTAACTGCTTTTATTAATGAAGGATGTAATGTTATTTTGAGAACTGAAATACTCATATATCCTGGATTATATCATAATCATCCAGCAGGTAGGGAAATGAACAGGAGAATTCCATAATTAAATCTTATTGAATAGAAATGATAAGTCAGGTACATTTAAAACAGGGAACCCATTGCATAGTGAAACTGGTGACCACTATTCATTTGTGCTTTCTTAGATTTCCTTGAGGAGTGTCCAAACCCTTAGCTGAATGAGTACCTCCACATGATCAGTTGTTGGAGATTGCATAACAAGCAGCATAGTTTATAGGTGGTGGCTCAAAAGGATAGGTTCAGAACTTAATCTGGAAAGAAGAAGCAGAGAGAACAGTAGTTTGAAAAGGAAATAGATCATTCATTCAATGGGCAAATTTATTAGCAGTTTTCCACATGGCATCACAGGAAATGGATGATAATAACACTTACATGGTGTAGATTTTACCTATACTCTAGCAGTGGCCAATATGGTTTGCATAAAAGGTCTTTAGATGATGGAAATATAAAAGGAATCTTGGGTGAAGTGCCCAAAGGAAGGTCTGTGTATAAATTCATTAAATGGTAAGTAGGAGAAGTAATAAATGCTGATAAAAAAGGAAGCCAGTAAATGAATAATGTAATAGAGAAAGGTAGTATTACTTTGATGCTTCATGAGAGAGTGTAGTGGTTTGAATCTCTGTGTACCCCAGAAACACATGTCTTTAAATTTAATCTATTCCTGTGGGTATGGAACCATTTTAAGTAGGATTTTTGATGAGGCAACTTCAGTTAAGGTATGACCCACCTCTATTACCATAGGTCTTAATACTTTTACTGGAGTACTTTATAAATGAAATGAATACAGACAGAGAGAGAAAGCCATAGAAACAGAACCTGAAATCAACTAAACCTGGAAGATAACGGAGAGACCAGTACATGCTGCCATTGTCTTGTCATGTGGCAGAGAAGCCAAGGATCACTAGAAACTGGTCTTCTAGGTGAAAGTACCACAATGATGATGCCTTGATTTAGACATTTTATCCACATCAAATCTGTAAGCAAATCAATTCCCATTGTTCAAGCTGAACTATGATATATGCTTTAAGCAGCCTAGGAAATTAAAACAAAGAGTAAAAGTTAGAAAGAAATATTATTAAAGTTATATTTATAAAAACCAATAAGAGTGAAACTATTCTCCTGCAGAAGCCTTCCCCTGAAGTCACAGGATGGGCCCCCATGGATTAAAAATAAGTGTTCTTTCTGTAGAGATCTATAAATGTAGCTAATGTTTAAAAACATCTTGTGGCTGAAGCCTTTGAATAATTCTAATTTTTCTTTAAATTTTGTTTTCATTTTACAGTTTGCATCCATTATCGAAGATTTTTTTGAGTGAACATGTAGGAAATATACCTCCTGAATGTGTGCAAAGGACTTCATTAGACCACATATCACCAGGTCACTGTGCAATTAACAAACTTCAATGAAGTCCTGTTTAGAAAGTTGCCCAGAGGCTATAGATATAACCTATCTGCTGCATGCCTGACTTGTCATATAATTTTATTCTTATTTTTCATAGTTTTTCACTTTGAGGGCAATAATCAAAGTAAAGAATACATGGAAAGAGAAAACAGCCTCATTTTAGGATTGGCTAGGTAGGATCATATACTTAGTTCCAATGTCCCATGATAGTACTGTGGAAAGCACTTTGGCACACTCAAGGTAAGTACTGGTAAACAATATCTATATGACATTATCCTGGTTAATTCAACATTTTCTGGTCCAAAATTTATATATGAATTGCATTTGAGCAATACATATTCAAAGACAACACACATGTTGGATAAATTATCATTGGCCAAAACACCATACGATACATGTTGGAACAGCAACAAAAAGGACTTATCTTCCTTTCTTGGCCACATAGAAGGGATGTTATTTTCCAGAAGGAAGTAAAATATGGCAAACAACCTGGATAGGTATGATAGTTGTAGAAAATTGGATAATACAATATAAAAAATATGAATACAGCACACCAGGAAACAAAGATGAAAATGGTCATGCATATTAATCCAAGCGGAGCTATGAAATATATCCTCTTTTAATGGATTCATAGGTAGCTCAAAGGCAATGGCTTGTGATCTTGACATTAGAAGCACAGAAATGAATTTATTAGAATGATTTGATCCCCTTATACTAGGGGAGTGCATGAAGAGATGTAGTGAATTGTTTAGGTATTTTCTAACTGCAAAGGTCCCACAATCAACTAAAACTGGATGTAATCAATAGTGTATTTGGTCTGAACTGAAACTCTATTAAATTTCACTAGGAATTTACTGGTAGGTGATCATTACTTAAAGTTGAGGCTAATTAGTGATCCCATGTCAGTACAGTCTTTAAGTGTGAAACAGGGCATAAGGTTAGGCACCAGGAAACTCAGACCTGGAATTGACTGCGACTTGACACTTGATTTATATTACAATCTACGACAATTGGATAGATAGGTAAAGGTCAGTTTTGTCAAGAAAATTCTGGCATAATTCTAAGTGACTTATTTTGTAATAATCTTAAAGTAATTGGTATAATACTGTTATAATTCATAGGATGAATTTGACTGATTTCAGGAAAATATATGATAATATTGATATTGATGACCAAATGTTTTGGGAAATTGAATTAAAATCTCCACATGATGCACATTCAATGATATCTGAATGGCCAGGGAAGGAATGAGTATTAGTTAACAATCAAATAATTGTTGCATTAAATAAATATACCCATATCTTTCATAAAGCTAAAATTAGAGTGGTGAGAGGAGGCAAAATAGTTGTCTAACTTGTGCATGATTAAGAACAAGCTTGTGCTGGCATATTTGGAAAAGTAACATGCTTCTTAAAAATAATACCAAAAAGTTATTTGGTGGTACAAATTATTAGCATCTGGACAATTATTCACGTTATTTTGTTGTTCTATAAATGGTATAAGATATGCAGGAGAAAGAATGATCATTTGTGGTTTATAGAAAAAGTTTCACTATTTTCAGAGGGTGGTCTATATAGTATAGAGTTATTTCATAGCTCAAAGGGAAAGTTCTGGGAACACCTGGATTTGACCTTAAGCCAGGATAAGCGTAAGGGGATTTAGATGTTTTCTTTTTTTTTAATAATATACTTTTTTTATTTTTTAAAGATATTTACATTACAGAAATGTTACATGAAAAAATATGGCAGATACCCATATGCCCCAATCCCTACCCCTTGCACATTTTCCCACATTAACAACATCCTTCATTACTGTAGTACATTTGTTACAATAGATGAACATATTTTAGAGCATTGCCACTAAGCGAGGATTATCATTTACATTGTAGTTTACACGGTCTCCCATACAATTTTATAATTATGACAACATATATAATATCATTGCAATGTCATTCAGGTCAATTTCCAAGTCCCAAAAATACCCCCATATTACATCTCTTTTTTCCACTCTTTCCCCTCAGAACCTCCAGTGGCCACTGTCTCCATATCAATGATAACAGTTCTTCCACTGCGAGAATCACAACAAATCTGTAGTAGAATAACAGTAAGGTCTACTCTAGTCCTTCATTAAGTTCCCAGTCCTAAGAATTCTGGGATTGTGATTTTTTTTAAGACCAGATATCCCTTGATAAATGCAAGGACATGTGTTTTTAAAGACAGCTTTCATCTGATTAAGTGGCTTGACGAGAGGGACACAATTACCACAGTGAGCACTGTGGCAGTTTGATGTTATTGTTGAATTCCAAAAAAAAAATACTGATTATGTTTGTAAACTCATTTCTTCCTCTGGGCTAATGATACCCTTATATTGTATTGAATTCAGAGGTTTCCTTTTACTTGATTAAATTATGACTAGGGCTTTGATTGGGCCATGTCAATAGGATGTTGAAATCCCACTCACTTGGTGGCTGGGGGACTCACAGAAAAATGACAAGACAGAGAAAACAGAGTTTTAAGTTGGAGCCCCAGGAAGCAAGCACACAGGAGAAGAACACAGAGCAATAGAGATGGCTCCACAGACATGGAAGAGGACCCAGGAATAGAGACAAGCTTTTAGCCTGATAGTTACAGCTGGTCTTCTGGAGTGAGCAGAGCAGCTGAGCCTGGAGAGAAATGAGCTTTGGGAGAGAGAAAATATTTTCTCAACCTACAGAGCATATTGGAAAATTCCAGGTCCAAGGCAAGGTCCAAGAATCCTTGAGAGGAAGAGGAGGCCTGAACCCTCACACACATCACCTGCCATCTTGAATCAATATGTGGCAACAGACTTTGGTGAGGGAAGTTACTTATGCTTTAAGGTCTGGTAACTGTAAGCTTCTACCCCAAATAAATACCTTTTATTAAAGTCAACAGATTTTTGGTACTTTGCATGAGCACCCCTTTGGCTGACAAATTCAGGAACATAGGCCTTGATACTGATACCTAAAATATAATATCCATGAAATGAAAACTTTATCAAATTAATGCTACATATTAATAAAGCAGAATTCCATGCAAAGTGTACAATCAATGGTATTAGGTATCATCACACATTTGTGCATTCTTCAGTCAATCTTAGAGCACTTTCAGTATTCTAATAAAAATAATAATAAGCAAAACCAAACAAAACTCATCACCCCTCAATCTCTCTATGCTTCCCCTGATATACATATCCGGTATACTTTTTCCTTCTCTTTGGTATATTTGTATATATATATTGCAGAAACCATCATATATGCAATATCACCCATAATCATTTTATGTAAGATTTTACTGTCATATACAGTATCATATTACAGATTTTTTTATATCATTCTAGTAATATACATGACTTTAGACTTTCCCTTTCAACCACTGTCATACCCATACAATAGCACTGCTCATTACAAACACCATCATATGCTTTCAACATTTCTATTCATTTCCAAAGATTTTCAAAAAGCTTCTTAGAAATTCGACACAGATTAAACCTCAGCTTTCCATTCTATACCCTTCTAATAATTTCTGGTGAACTATATTCTAATAATTAACTCCATAAGTTTAAACAGTATATTTATTTCATAATAGCACAATCATACAGTTTTTGTTCTTTTGTTTCTGGCTTGCTTCACTCTGCATAATGTCTCACATGTTCATCCATGTTGCCATATGATTCATGATTTCATTTCTTCTTACCACTGTATAATACTCCATCATGTGCATACAACATGATTTTTCATCCATTCTTCAGTTGATGGACACCTGGCTTGTTTCCAACTTTTGGCAATTGTGCTTAATGCCACAATCAACATCAATGTGCAAGATGTCCTTTCATGTCTCTGTTCTCAGTTCTTCTGGATATATATACCTAGAAATGGTATTGCCAAGTCACGTGGCACGTCTATATTAAACTTCTTAGGAACTGCCAAACAGTCTTCCACAGTAGCTGCAACATTCTACATTCCCATCAACAGTGAATAAGCATTCCTGTCTACCCACAACCTCTTCAACATTTACCATTTTCCAACTTTTTATTAGCGTCCATCTAATAGGTATGAAATTATATTGCATATTAGTTTTGATTTGCATTTCCCTAATCACTAGTGCTGTTGATCATTTTTTCATTTGTTTCCTTGCCATTTGTATTTCTTCTTTGGACAATTATCTTTTCAAGTCATTTGCCCATTTTTTAATTGGGTATGCTGTCTTTTTTTGTTGAGTTATATTATCTCTTTTTATATCATCAATATTAAACCCTTATCAGATATGATTCCTAAATATTTTCTCCCATTGAGTCTGTTGCTTTTTCATCCTCTTGACAAAGATCATTGATGTGCAAAAGTGTTGAGTTTTGAAGCAGTCCCATTTATCTGTTGTTTTCTGTTGTTGCTAATGCTTTTAGTGTAAGGTTTAAGAAACTACTGCCTACCAAATGTACTTGAAGATGCTTTCCTACATTTTCTTCTGGAGTTTAATTTTGTCACTTTTATATTTAGGTCCTGATCCATTTTGAGTTAATTTTTGTATATGGTGTGAGGTACAGGTCTCCTTTCTTTCTTTTGGATTGGATATCCAGTTCTCCCATTGCCATTTGTTGAATAGACTATTCTGACCAGGCTGGTAGGGCTTCACTGCCTTGTCAAAATCACTTGACTGTAGATATGAGGGTCTATTTTTCAGTTTCTCGATACAATTCCATTGGACAATGTGTCAATCTTTATGCCAGTACCATGCTGTTTTTACCACTGTAGCTAAGTAATTTGCTTTAAAGTCCATAAGTGAGCGTCCTCCAACTTTGTTTTCATTTTTAAGATTTTTTTGGCTATTCGGGACCACTTACCCATTGAAATAAATTTGAGAAATGGCTTTTCCACTTCTGCAAAAAAGGCTGTTGGAATTCCTATTGGTATTTCATTGAATCTATAAGTCAGTTTGTGTAGAATTGACATCTTAACAATATTTAATGTTCCAGTCAATGAACGTAGAATTCCTTTCCATTTATATAATTCTTCTTCAGTTACTTCTATCAATGTTTTGTAGTTTTTTTAATACAAGTCCTTTATGTCCTCAGTAAAGTATATCCTACATATTTTATTGTTTTATTTGCTATTGAAAATGGAAATTTTCTGATTACCTCATCAGATTGTACATTCATAGTGTATGGAAATGCTATTGATTTTTGCATATTAATCTCATATCCTGTCATTTTGCTGAACACGTCTATTAGTTCTAGTAGCTTTTTGTGGATTTTTCAGGAAAGTCTAGATATAAGATCATATCATCAGCCAATACTGAAAGTTTTACTTCTCCCTTTCACATTTGAATGTCTTTTATTTCTTTATCTAGCCTAATTGCTCTAACTAGAACTTCTAGCACAATATTGAATAACAATGGTGACAGTGGGCATCCTTGTCTTTTACCTGATCTCAGGGGAAAGTTTTAAAAATTTCACCATTAAGTATAATCATAGTTGTAGATTTTTCACATATGCACTTTACCATATTATGTAAGCTTCATTCTATTACTATCTTTTGGAGTGTTTTTTACCAAGAAAGGGTGCTGTGTTTTTTCAAATGCCTTTTTTGCATCAATTGATAAGATCATATGATTTTTCTTCTTCAATTTATCAATGTGGTTTTTTACACTAATTGATTTTCTTGAGTTGAGTCAATCTTCCATACCTGAAATATGATCATGTTCTATAATTGATCATGCTGTATAATTCTTTTAATGTGCTTTTGGTTTCTTTTTGCAAGTATTTTATTGAGGACTTATGCATCTATATTCATTAGATATATTGGTCTGTAATTTTCTCTTTTGTTGTATCTTTATCGAATTTTGGTATGAGTGTGATGTTTACATTATAGAATGAGTTTGATAGTGTTCTTTACTTTTCAAGTTTTTGGAAAAGCTTAAGCACGATTAGCATTAGATAGTCAATGAAGAAAGGTAAAATTAATTTTTGAAGCCATCGGGTCCCAGGCTTTTCATCTTTGGGAAGTTTATGATGACTGTTTCTATCTCTTCCCTTGTGATTGGTTTGTTGAGGTCTTCTATTTCTTCTAGGGTTATTGTAAGTGCCTTGTGTATTTCCAGGAATTTGTCCATCTCTATATTGTCTAGTTTTTTGGCATACATTTGTTCATAGTGCCTCTTATGGTCCTTCTTATCTCTGCAGGGTCAGTGGTAATGTGCCCCCCCACCTCTCATTTCTGATTTTATTTATTCATGTCTTCTGTTCTTTTTCCTTTCCATTCTAGCTAAGAATTTGTCTATTTTGTTGATCTTCTCAAAGAACTAACTTTTGGTTTTGTTTATTCTGTATTTTTTTTTCCTTGATTGCATTTATTTCCACTCTGGTCTTTACTATTTCTTTTCCTTCTGCTTCGTTTTGGATTAGTTTGCTGTTCTTTTTCTTTCCTCCAAGTGTGCATTTAAATATTCAATTTTAGCTCTTTCTTTTTTTCTAATGTATGGATTGAGGACTATAAATTTCCCTGTCAGCACCGCCTTTGCAATGACCCATAGGTTTTGATATGCTGTATTCTCATTTTTATTCATCTCAAGATACTTGCTGAATTCTCTAGCAATTTCTTCTTTGACTCAATGACTATTTAAGAATGTGTTATTAAATCTCCATATATTAATGCATTTTCCCTTTTTCCTTCCATTATTGATTTTCAGCTTCCTTACGTTATGATCAGAGAAAGTGTTTTGTATAATTTCAGTCTTTTTAAATTTATTGAGACTTGTCTAATGACCCAACATATTGTCTATCTTGCAGAAGAATCCATGAGAACTTGAAAAGAAGTATATACTTCTGTTTTGGTGTGCAATGCCTTATAGATGTATGTTAGGGCTAGTTCATTTATTATATTATTCAAGTTCTCTGTTCATCCTCTGTCCAGATTTTACATCCAATATTGAGAGTGGTGTATTGAAGTCTGCAACTGTTATTATAGTGTCATCTATTTCTCCCTACAGTTTTGCCAGTGAGTGCCTCATGTATCTTGGGGCACTGAGGTTAGATACATAAATATTTATTATAGGTATTTCTTTTCGGTGAATTGCTCTTTTATTAATATATAAAGATGTTCTTCACCTCTTATAACAGTTTTACATTTGAAATCTATTTTGTCTGATATTAGCATTATTACCATAGCTCTTTTTTGGTTATTATTTACATGGAATACCTTTCATCAACCTTTCACTTTTAACCTGGTTGTGCCTTTATGTCTGAGGTGGGTCTCTTTTAGGCAACATATAGGCAGATCTTTTTTTTCCCCATTCTATCACTTTATGTCTTTGGATTGGGGAGTTCAGTTCATTAACATTCAATATTATTACTATAAAAGCATTCCTTAATTCATGCATTTTTTTTCTGACAGCTATCTGTTGTCATATCATTCATTTCTCTGTCTTACCCTTTCAGTTACCCTTCCTAATAATCTTCATTTCTAAAGTTTTCTCCAAATCTCTCACCTTTATTTTATCCTTTCAGGTTGTAGCACTCTCTGTAGTATCTCTTGTAATTCTGGTCTTTTGTAAGATATTCTATAAGTAATTTTTTGTCTGTGAAGACTTTGAACTCACCCTCATTTTTGAAGGACAATTTTTGCCAGATACAAAATTCTTGGCTGGGAGTTTTTCTCCTTTATTACATTAAATGCATCATACCACTTTCTTCTCACCACCATGATTTCTAATGAGAGGCCAGCAATTAATCTTATCATTTTTCTCTTGTATATGATGGTTTGCTTTTCCCTTGTTCCTTTGAGAGTCCTCTCTTTATCTATGATATTTGATATTCGGAATAGTATGTGTCTCAGGGAAGATCTAATTGGATTTATTCTTTTTGAGATGCGTTATAGTTCTTGGATATTGATATTTATGTCTTTCATAAGTGTCAGGAAGTTTTGTTCATTATTTCCTCAAATATTCTTTCTGCTCCTTTTCCATTCTCTTCTTTTGGGACACTGATAATGCAAATATTTATGTGTTTTGCATTGTCACTCATTTCCTGAGACGCTGTTCCATTTTTTCCATTCTCTTTTCTTTCTGTTTTCCTGTCTTTTCCAGTTCAGATGTTCTGTATTTGAAATCACATGTTCTGTCTTCAAGCATTTCAATTCTGCTCTCATGTGCGTCTAATGAATTTTTTTTTATTGTGGGTAAAAATCAAATATTTCACAATGCAAACCAAAATTTGTAAAATGATATATAAATATATATGCATATATGTGCATTTGCTTACATAAATGCTATAAATATATATATATATATACACATATATATATATATTTTTTTTAAGGATGCTTAGATTACATAAATGTTACACAAAAATTACAGGGATTCCCATGTTCTCCTCCT
>JAQZBX010037017.1:0-23953 GCA_029593785.1 Cabassous unicinctus | reverse complement strand
CTTACACCCAAAGCATGTGCAACAAAATAAAAAATATGCAAATGAGATTTCTTCAAAATTAAAGACATTTGCACCTCAAAGGAATTTGTCAAAAGGATAAAAAGGTGGCTGACTCATTGGGAGAAAATAGTTGGTAATCACATATCTGATGTGTTTAATATCCATGATATATAAAAAGATCATACAATTCAGCCAAAAAAAGATAAACTACACAATTGAAAAATGGACAAAAGACTGGAAGAGATACCTGTCCAAAGAAGAAATGCAAATGGCAAAAAACACATGAAAAAAATGTTCAAAATCACTAGTGATTAGGGAAATGCAAATCAAAACTACAGTGCATTATCATTACAGAACTGTTAGAATGGACGTTATTAAAAAGTCAGAAAAGTGTAAATGTTGGAGATGATGTGGAGGGATAGGAATGATTATTCACTGTTGGTGGGAGTTAGAATTGTACAGCCACTGTGGAGGACTGTTGGGCAGTTGCTAAGAAATTCTGGCCATACCATGGGTATATATTACTAGGTATATATCTAGAATAACTAAGATTACTGATATGAATAGATATCTGCATACTGATATTCATAGCAGCATTATTCATCATTGCCAAAAGTTGGAAATAATCTAGGTGTCCTTCAACTGAAGAATGGATAAGAAAATTCTGGTTTATACACACGATGAAAATTTATGCAGCAGTAATAAATGAATGTGTGAAGGATATGACAGCATGGAAGAACCTGGAGCACATTATGTTGAATGCAGCAAACCACACACAAAAAGACAAATACTGTATGATTGCACTAACAAGAACTAAGTATATTATGTAAACTAGTGGAGTTAATAATTAGAATATAGGTCACCAAAAAATAGAAAGAAGGTAGAGAATGGAAAGTTGATGATTAATCTGTGCAGAATCAATAAAAATGCTGTTTGTAAATCTTTGGAAATGATTGGAAATAGTGAGAGCAAATCACGGTGTTTGTGAATAGCAGAGTTATTATATGGTAAGAAAATGGTTGAAAGGGAAAGTCTAAGGACATTTATATTACCATAAGGAAAGCTAAAAAATGTAAAATGGGACTGTATAACATAGTGAAACCTTATGTGAAATATGAATCAGAGTGATATTGCATATATAAGACTGTTTTTACAAAATGTAAATACAAATAAACTGGTGAGAAACAAACAGAAAATTTGTTATGTATGGCAGAGATATCATAGAGAAATTGAGCAGTTATGAGTTTTGTTTTTTGTTTATTATTATTATTATTACTGGAATAAGGAAAATGCTCTAAAATGATTGAAGTGATGAATGTACAACTAAGAGATTATAACAAATACCATTGATTGTACACTTTGGATGGATTTATGTTTTATTAATATATATAAATAAAATTGATTTGTAAAAAATGACAACAAAAAAGTTTTCAAGGATTTAGGATAATGAAAAGAATAACAATGTTTGGACAGTAAAATCATTAAATCAATGTTGAAAAAATTTGAGAACAATTGAGACAAAATTTCTATCAAAGATATATAAAATATTAATTATATATTTTTTCTTTTATTTTAAAGGAGCTTTATATTTCAAAAATGTTACATGAAAAATATAGGGACTCCCAGTTACCCCACCCCATCCCCTACCACACTTTGCTCCATTAACAAAGTTTTTATTAGTGTGATACATTTGTTAAAATTGATGAACACATATTGGAGCACTGATAATATGCATAGTCTACAGTTTACATTATGGATTATATTTTGTACCACATTATCTTATAGGTTTTGACAAATTGTATACTGGCTTGTATCCATCATTGCAATATCATGCACAACAATTCCAATGTCCTATTCTTCACTTTTCCTCCCCTGACCAATTATAGAATGCTAACATATATCCCTCCATAAATGAAAAACAAATAACTTAAGAAATGATGGAATGAGCAAGTAATTAATATAAAAGAACATCCATATGAGGGATATGATTCCAAGGTATATTAATAGCCTGTTATTTTATCAATTATATGGACAAAAAGCATAGACTTGCATCATTATTTTAAGTATTGTTTAATATATATATATATAAAATATATATATTTTATATTCTGTAACACAATTGAACTTTCGCCACATTACGTATATTTGGGGCATGTCTCTCTCTTTATTCTTAAGATTATGGTTGTATAGAAATACCTAATATACCAAAGATTTGTGTATCACACACACCCTTGTGTAAAAATTTTTGTAATTTTCGTGAGTTGTGAAAATGATTGGCTCTAAAGTCAAGCATTTTTTCACATTGGAAGACATCGCATTGCCTTTCCAACAGAATGACTGAAATTATATCTCAAGAAGTATATTAAGGTGTACTTTTCTCATACACTTTGGAACTGGAGCTGTACACAAATTTCTTAAATGTCTGCCAATGAAGAATCACCATACTCCTTTAATTTGTATTTCCTTGATCAATATTGAGATTATATTTCTTTTAAGTGTTTTATTATAATTATCTCAATTACATTTTTTCAGCTTTCTACATGATTTTATATTTGCTCTTTTTAAGTTTTAGTTATTTCCATTCATTTTGAATAGAAATAATTTCTATGATACTGTTATGGTATCAGCAACTTCTGTCAGCAAATTCCAAAAGCTTTTTACACCAACTCCAACTACTGCAGTAACTCAATTCAATTAATTCTCTAACTAACAAGAGTTAGGCCAGATACCTATGTTTAAGATCAATCCCCTAGAAGATTGTATTTCAGACACTACTTGCAAGTTTGGGGACCCAGGCCACCCACACTTCTGACCAACTGGCTACAAATTTGGGGGTTCCCCTTACCCCCTTCAGTTTGATAATTTGTTAGAAAGACTTACAGAACTCATGGAATGTATTATACTACTGGTTATATCTTTTATTACAGTAGAAGAATACAAATAAGAAGGTGGCAAAATAAGAGAAGCATTGGGTGAGATCTGGGATGCTTTCAAATGGAAGGCCACATGGATTCCTTTCCACATGATGTCAGAATATGTAAACCTCCTGGCACAGAGTTGTACTTTCTTCATCATGGAAACTCATAGGAGCTTCAAATCACCTGAGTTTATACTGGGTCTCATTATGTATGAATAATTGATAGAATCAATGATTATTCCTCCCTCCCCCTCCCTTCAGATGCATTTACTGATTGCAATGAATGTGCCACAATAATGAAGGATGTTTATGTGGGAAGGTGTGGGATGTTTGGGGAGTGGGGCATATGAGAATTCCTCTATTTTTTGTGTAACATTTATTTAATCTGATTATTTGTTTCAAATTTTAAAAAATATATTAAAAAAAAAAGAATCAATGTCCATGTTGTTGAACTCAATCTACAACTCCTCTCCCCTCCAAAGGCAGCGAGTTGGTTCGATATCCTGTGGCTCAAAGGTCCAACCCCTTGATCACATATTTGGTCTCTTCATTTGGCCAGGCTCCACACTAAGGCTGAAGGTCTGGCTCCTGTGTTCAACATGAACAAAAAAGAACTCTGCTATCACAGGAAATTCTAAAGATTCAGAGATTACTATCCCAGGAAGTGGAGAAAAGAGAAGCAATATTCTTCACTATATCACAGAAACCTATGATACAAATAATTTTTCCTAATTCTGTCACTTTCCATCTACTCATGATAATTTTCTTTTTTTTTACAAAAATTTGTTGCCTAATAGTGTTTTAATTGAAACATTGTCTCTGTTCCTTTAGAAAGTATAGACTCATGAGTACAGACTCATGAATTCCTCATTCCTAGTAGACTAATTTCAAGTGCTTGAATGCCACATGTGGCTAGGGGCTACTGAGTTGTGCAGAGGAAGAAGAAATTCTTTTGATCATCAAAAAAACTTCTCTTGATGAGCTTTGTTTCAGTTTCCTTGGCTGCTCAAACAAATACCATGCAATGGTTTGTCTTAAACAATCAAAACATATTAGCTTATAGTATGGTCAAGGCATCATTAAACTGATGCTTTCTCCCCACAGTATCATTCTGGGCCTGGCTACTGGCAATCCTTGGGACTAGATTGTCACTTGTTGAGGCACATGGCTGATTATTCTGGTCTCTCCATTCTCTTCTGGGTTCTGTTTTCAGCTTCTTGTGCTCTCTCTGTGATTGTTTATTATTATTATTAATATTATCTTGTCAGAATTTCATTCTCTTTTAAAAGACTCTATTAATAGAGACCCATCCTGATTGAGGTGGGACACACCTTAACTGAAATAAGCTCATCAAAATGTCCTACTTTCAATGGGTTCACAGCCACAGGAATGGATTTTGTGTAAGAACATGTTTATCTGGAATACAAGTGATTCCAAACCACAACAAGGTTCAAATTTGAACTTTATCAAGACTAAGTCATAGTTATGTATTATGTCTACCAAGAGGTACATACTGTATGGCTGCCTCATTTTGTGATATTAAGAAGCATTGAAGATCATTGCTCAGATCCAGCATTTAATTAAGAAATGCAAATTGTTGACATTCCAATTGTAGCATTCCTTCTTTGTATATAATCTTCAATAACAGTATAAAGAAAAATCTATTAATCAGCTATGACTTTGCCATGGGGTAGAGTCCACAAAGAAATGGAAGGAGAATGCTTAATTTTTACACCTATATATTAGTTTTAAAAATAATGAATTGGTTTTCTCGCATTTGCCAAAAGAGTCTATTGAACTGGTTATTGCTGCTATTGTTGTTGTTGTTATCATTATTATTTTGACATCATTTTAAATGGCTGCTTTAAATGCGCTTGTGTTTCTGTTCACTCATGTGTTTATTCTTACAGATATTTAATTTTCCCAAAGTTTGTCTAGCATGAGCCTCTTCAGTTCAACCCCAGAATCATCTCTATGGGATACAAGTGATCTTTGATAGCTTCCTTGCCATCTGGCTGGTACAATGAGTTATTCTATGTTCTTCTTGTACTTTTCCTGCAACAGACCTGGCATTAGCTACTCATCCAAGAGCCAATTTATTTCAAAATGATATTTACAGACTGGAATCTTACTGGCATTCTCATTACTGAGTCCCTATTCCTAGAGCTTATCAGTGAAGAAAGCTAAAGAAGTATATACTTTATGGGCTAGAATATAATAATGAGTCCATACTAAAATTTATAATAAAATACAGGACCAATTTTTAATCTATTTTTTTTCTTAACCTAATCTAACATATTCCAATTTGAAAATCTCACTTCCCATTAACACAAATATAATAACTGAAAGTCTTTATCCTGAAAAACTCACTCAACAGAGACAGAATAAGAATTAGAACAAAATCACCACAAAAATGAATTTCTGAAAGGAGTTAAGTATTTTTACCAATTTCTTATGTAATTGGGTGTTTCCTGGTGAGCATGTATATCGAATCATTATGAGCTAAGGTCATTTGAAGCATTATCTTAACTGCCTCTGTGACATAAGCTCAGATCAGTTAAATGTGCTTGCTTCTTTTTTTTTTTTTCAGAGAATTGTTCATTAATTTTTATAATCCTGTAAAAATTAAATGGGTCAAAATGAAATCTACAAAACTATATTTGAATAATCATTTTCTAATGTTTTCATTTTTAAAATATAAGCAGATATGTATGCAATTTTGCACCACTCTGCACAGGTGATGGAAATGGAAACCTGTGTATCCTACTCTCCACTTTTCTGTCCTCACTGGATGACGGAATTTTTCCTTACAGGTATCCAGAGTTTGCCTTTTTTTTTTCCTTTCTGTGCTCTGGAGCACTTCATTATGGGTAGTTCTTTAATAAGTTTCCCAGTAGGAGGACCTTTGGATTGTTTTTAGTACTTGACTATTAAAAAATTGTGCCAAAATGAATAAATTTTGTATTTCTGTAAAGGTGAGTGACAGAAGATACATGGAGTTGAGATTTATAGGGTAACAGGTAAATATATATAACATTTTGCTTGATATTTATTGTCATATTCCCCTTCATGTGGTTGGTCCATTTGCTTTCCCACAAAGAAGCACAGAATTCTTTACACTCTATGGATTTTTGTTAATCTTAGAAGGGGTTAACAGATATTCTATGAAGCTTTAATATGCATTATCTTACATTGTCAATGGCTGAACATCTGTTCTTATGTGTAAGGTACATTTGATTGTTGACTGGCTATTCCCAGGAGAGCTAGGGTATAACACTGTAGCCTTGCTACACCAGGGCCACTAAAGCAAAACCAAAACACAAACTAATCTAGTCAAAGACAGTCTGCTTAAGCTTTTAAGTGAGAAAAATGAATAGATCTTTTTTTTTATCTATCCCCATATCATCATGCTGTCAGTTAAGATTTGTGTTTTCTCAAGTCATCTATGACCTCTAAAATAGTTCCTATCAAGCCTATAATGCCCTCACACAGAGTGATAGAAGAGAAGTGATATAATGTCAGAAAAATGATGAGGACACTGCTGTATTCCAGCAGTGTACAGGAAGATTCAGAAGCTTCCTCCAAATTAAGGTGCAATATGTATGATTATATGAATATAAGTGCAGGAATCTGTCCTGCAAACTCTTGTGGGGATCTGTCCAACAGATCCCGCTATGGCCCAATGCAATTACTCTGAACACGGAGGTTGAGAAAGGTCAGGGGAGAACAGTTAAAGAAGCTCCCCTCAGCTAAACCCTCACACGGTTTTTATTCTCTTTTTCAAACAGCCAAATGTCAGGGTGTACATGCAGGGGCTCAGGTAGCGCAGTGACCTTAGGGGTCATAAATAACTTTACAAGAATTCCAGACTGATAATGGGGTAGCAGGATTACAGAAACAATTAGTAATTTGGTAGGGGAAAAGGTGGAGGAAAAGGTCTAAGATAATTGATTAACAGAGCAAGGCAAGAATGCTAATGGCAGGAACAAATAGTGGAGAATTCTCTGTGTGGGCAGAGAAACAGGCCTCCAAACTACTTTTTAGAGGTGAAGTTCAGAGGGTTCCCACATCTCCCCCTTTTCTGTTTAAACAAGAAGAAAAAGAAAAGGGAAAATATGCTGACACAGTCCTTTAAAAAACTGCCCCCTTCCTCATAGTTCAAAGTAAAATGTGAGATGAATTTTGATAGTAATAGCAAGGCCAGCTCAGTGTCTGCTATCTGGGTTCTGAACTGAGCTTTGCTTGGGAAATCAAATAGCCATGGTGGTAGGAGACCTCCCTTGGTAGGGGTGAAGGTTAGTGTCCTACTTCTGTAGGCCCTCAAATTCTCTCCTGATGGCCGCTCTGCTACTGTGCCAGTCTTAGGTTGTTCCTTCCCTGAGTAATCTTACACATCTCTGGCTATCAGTCATCCAGGGCCAAGCAGGGTGAAGTGTTCTTTGACAGTTTATGTCTCCATGGCCTCCACACCCAGCACCAGCCTTGGGACTTCCTCACCCATAGGTGGGGCCCCAACTCTGGCCACTGGTTTTAGGGAACCCAGTTTTCTAATGCAGAGAGTGCCCCAAATTGGGCAGGAGACACACAGTTCAACACCAGCTCTTAGGAGGCCAACTCAACCTAGGGATGCCAGGGTCATGGCACAAGGCAGGTTATGATAGGAACAACAGGAAGGGGGGAAACTAGAAAAAAATTGTGTGTAGGAAGAAAAAGGGGCCACAGAGTCAGGCAAATAGGTAAGCAGGTGAGAGGGAGGGAAAGGAGACCTATGGGTGTAAAATTAATTCAAAGGTGTTTTAACCAAAGGGCTCCCAAGTCTCCCCCTCTTTTGTTTCTTTGTTCGTGATTTCTGCATGTAGGAGGCAAGAAAGATGAAGCAGCAGTCAGGGTGATGATTTTCTCTTCAGCATGATGAGCACAAATAAGGGCCTGGCAGACTAACCTGAGAATTGATAATAAAACAAGAAGCCTGATTATTCCGACCAGAGATGCTATCCAGATTCACATGTTTAGACCATGAAACCAATTTGAGGGATTTAACCACTGTAAATTATCCTTAAATATCTGAAGCACTTTTTGCTGAGCAAGAAGTTGTATTAGAGATAGTTGATGTTCCAGGCCTTGCTGGAAATCCAGTACTTCTCCCTGTAAATGGGAGGAGAAAGCTCCTTGAAGGTGAGTTTTAACTTGTTCCCAAGAAAGTAGGGAGCTATTCCAAGGCAAATGGGTGACACAAAATTTTAACATGTTCCCAGTCACACTGCAAATCTTCTCTGGTAAGCAGAGCATGTTGTTTTTCACCTATCCAACTAATGCTTCTAAAGCATCATGTTTGGTAAGAATATTATTATTGATATAAGTTTGAGTCATAAATTTGTTAGTAAAATTGGTCATAAATTGATTAACAACATGAGCAATTTGGACAAATACTGTTAAGGTGACTGCCTTAGTGGTGGCAGTGGCAGCTATTATAATAGCTTAAATAATGAAAGTAATAAATGTACTAATGAATTTTTTGGTTTAATTGTTTAAGATTTCCCCAAGTTACTTCCTGAGTTTGGATATTGTTATTGCATGATTGCATCCAGGAGTTTCTTTGTTCCTCCATCATTATCTTCTCCATCTGTGGTACTGGGTTGAACAGGTATTCTTTCCAGATCATGGTACAGCTTCACATTCTTTGCTGGCAGCCACCAGGATCCTGTTGGAATAAGCACACATGCATACCCTCTCCCCACATTATGAGGTTACTGGGTCCTTTCTAAGATCCGTCTCCTAACATTACTTTGTACAGAATTTTAGCTTGTATTTTATGACTCTCCCGATGAGAGAAATGTTTCTCAGCTGCTTAGAGGTGGTTTTTATCACAATTTAAATTTTTTTAAACTATATAGTGCTATGGTTATTGTATTTCTGGAGGAGGTATCCATACACCCGCTTCTTTGATTTTTATTTTAGATGATATGACATATCCTAAATATCTTCAAGGCTGAGTTAATTGGATTTTATTAGGGGTTATATGGAAACTAGCTTGGGTAAAAGAATTTTGGAGATGTTTACAGAGTTGTGTTACAAGTGTTTTTGAGGGGGCTGCAATGAGGATATTAGTCATGTAATGATAAATACATGCTTGTGGGGAGGCAGAACAAGTAGTGCACAAAGCCTGAAACACATAATAATAACACATGGTGGGCTATTGAACATTTCTTGTGGAAGGACCTTTTATTGATATTTAGGTAGTGAACTTTTGTTAATAACTGAAAGAATATAAAATAAGGGAAGGATTGTTTATAAATGGGTTTAGCAGTTACATTTCAATCTTTTATGATATGTTTACATACATTTATATGCTCATTAAGCTGGGAGACACATTGATATATCTGGCACACTTTTGGCCAGAGTGCCAGATGGATACAAGATAAATGCTAATAAGCATATTTAATTTAATATTTATATTGACAACTAGAGTGAGAAACAAGAACAACATAATTAAATAAAAGATTAAATTAATATTTAACAGAGTTATAGAATGATAGATAAATGATTAGTTTTACATATAAACTTACTAACATTTAGCTTTTGGTTGGGAAGTTTTGAATCAGCAGTCATAAATAGAGTTTTGTACAGTGTACCCTCTTTTAGGGTAGGACTTTAACTGGCTTGACCAGGTATCATTTTTTTTTATTCTGCTTATAATCAATGAACTTGATATTATAGATGCTAACTTGTGAGCACTGTGTTAATTATTGAAGAAGTGGGCAGCCTCCTCAGGAAGGAACACAACACTTTTTGTAATGCACTTTATCTGTTTTTATTTGTTATAAAACATCCCTGATGTGCTTACTGTTATACTTCCCATTATTTTTCTTGAAATATGAAAAGTGTTAACTAGAAAGGAATTGGTTTGCTGACTAACAAAGTTTTTTGCATGATGTTTCACTTTTAGGTTTGAATAATATCCACGAAATTTTTTCCTAATAGATTTGGTTTTAGGATTGTTTAAACTCAAAAGAAGAGGGTTACATATACATTCAATTATATATATTTAAGTGTAACTTACACGTTATCAAATTACTTAAGTATGTAATGTATTATCAAAGTTTTTATTAGTATTTAAGCATTTTATACATAATTCATAGTTAAGGTAGATTGTATAATAAGAATTGAACTAGAAGACATCCAATGAATAAACTCTTATTTCTTATAGGTTAAGATTCCTAGCCAGTGAGGTTATATAGGCTAATAGCATGATTAAAATGACTTTGCTTTCTCTATTTTTTATAGCTTGAGGCATAAGCAACAACAGATTATTTTTATTTTTTAATTTGGGCTGTGGTGCAGCACATTAACTTGTAATCCTAATACCCACATTGGTTTTGCTGTTAGCATTTTAATTGGAACTGGGTCTGTGACTCACAATCTTTAATTTAAACTTAGCTTATTGTTGGCTTCCTTATAGGAAGGGGAATGTGGGCTGGCTTGATTTGTTTAAGGAGATACTAAAGCAATTTTTAAGACAAAGTGATAGTGATATAACTGGATATAAATCTTTTGCAACAAAATAGAAATATGTGGGACTGCTGAATACTGCAGTGGTGATATTTTAATTTGTTATAATTTACTATTATGCACTGCCCCTGGCAGGCCCTAATGGCTGCTTTCTTACTGCAGCTATAGAGCTGCTTCTTTAGCAGAGATGTGGTAAATTAGATAAACATGAGTTAAAGCATCTACCTTTTGACTTTTAAGTGGAGAGGATATTTTGTAACACATAAACATTAAGTTTTTAGGAATTTTATACCCTCTTTAATTATTTATATGAACCTTTTATTCATATAACTTTAATTACCAGAGTGTTAAAGAATACCATTTAATTTTAGAACAATTTCAAATATTTTCCATTTAGACTATAATATATTAAATAAATCCAATTATTTTGTTACTTTAATTTTTCATGGTGGAAGAACAAATCTTTTGCAATAGTTTGAAATAAAAAGCTACTTTTCAGGATTTGACATTAAGAGAGAAGGTTTGAACATTAGGTTGTTTTAAAAGTGATAAGACTTGTTTCTCCAAGGAAAATATAAGGTTAAGGTACAAGAATCTCTTTTGATAAAACAGACCTTTTTTTTTTTTCCTGTATACTGATTATTCAGGAGAAAAACTCCTTATAAACTTCTACTAAAACAGACCAATGATTTAAGAAACTTTGAGAAAGAACAAAGTTTTTAAAACTTTATAGATAAACCCTTCGAATCCTATTTAATTTTGACCACAAAAATTTTTTTCTTCCACAAAACTTTTGCATTTTTTGTATTCATTCAGCATTTGTTCCACATTTTATTCTTTTTAAATAATTAGTTATTTTACCTTAGGTCAAAATTATTTTCTTTTTCCTTAATAATAAAGACACATTCTCTATGTCTTCTATACATAAGTTACTAAAATGATTTTGGAAACTATTTCCAAGCAAATCTTTTACAACATACAAATACCATCAACACTAAACAAATTTGTTAAAATAATGATTCAATTTAATTAAAACTATTTTTATTATTTTAAAATATTATCTATATTTATTTATTAATATAAGCACTTATTTAATTTTTGGCCATTTTAATAGAGTTCTTTTAATAATTTTCATTTATCAATTTAATATTACCATCCAGAGGTAGAAAAATATACACTGACACTGAAAAGACAAACACAAAATGAGTTATAATACATCAATATAAATATACATCTTTGATTTTACTGCTTTTGAGATTTTTTTTGAAACTGTGTTGTTAAGTTTTCCTACTCTTCCAGTGGTTGAATTTTATCAGTCCCAACCAGCCCACAGTCACATTATCATATAGGAGTAGGGGGTTTGCATACCGGCTGCTGGAATGTTTTCTTTATCATAGTTAATTTTTTGGCAGAATGTTTTCTTAAAAGCATGGTTTCATTAATAAGGGTTTTATTCAGCACTTCTGCTTGTGCAGCCTTCTTGATATTTTAGTTACCAAACACTAAATTAAGCTGTGGCAACAATAGTTTTTACAAGAACTTTCCAATCCCAAGGACACATTTCTTAGCCATTAGCAAATGAATCTAAAATCCCTTTTTTAAAGAAACTGTGAAATTCATTTTCATTAATACTTCTCCTCAGCTCTTTGAAGACTGTATAAGGAAGTGATTCATGCAGTGGCTGTCCATTTTGGGGAGCCACTGGGAAAGTGTGGCATTATCTAGCCTCTACAGCTTCTTTTAAGCATTTTTTCATAGCAAGTGAAGTTTCTGAGTTTCAAAGAAGACTGAGGGTGGAGGAGAAGTGAGTGGGAGTAAAGTTTCTTCTTCCTTAGGAATTCTGGATTTTTTAAGAAGAACTGGGGAAGGAGGTGGAGAGGGAGGAGGAAGCAGAGCTTCCTCTTTGTCTAAAGCTATAGGACTTTTGGGTAGGGACCCCACTGGAGGAGCAGTAGGCCGAGTAGGGGTATAAATTGGGCATAAAACTGTTTTTACTAGGCTCCAGGTAATAGGAGCAAAGGCAGGAATTTTCTCTTCCTTTTCATATTTTCTATTTAGATTTTTTCCTACTTGCTCCCATAATTCTAAGTCTAATGTTCTTCTGTCAGGAAAACATGGGCATAAATTTTGGACTAACTTTAATAAAGCAAATAGTTGAGTTTCTTTTACCATATAGTTAGATGCCTTTAGTAATAGCTGAATGGTTTTAACAAAAACTTTTTGATCTTTCGAGAGTCCTTAACCTATGATGAAATTGATAATACCCCTGACTGAATTCTTGACACGTAGGCAAATATCCCAAGTGGGGGCTTTGCTGTTCCCTTATCTTTGGGATGATCAGTTATTTGGATATATTTCATCCCTTTGACGTGCTGATTGCACCACCAGTCCCAGTTACTTCTGGTTCACCACTTGCAGGAATCTGTCCTGCAAAGTCTTGCCGGGGTCTGTCCACCAGAGCCCACCATGGGGCAATAATTACTCTGAACACGGAGGTTGAGAGAGGTAAGGGGGAGAACAGTTGAAAAAGCTTCCCTCAGCTGAACCTCACCATGGTTTTTATTCTCTTTTTCACATAGCCAAAGGTCAGGGTGTAAACGCAGGGGCTCAGGTAGCATAATGCATCTAAGTGGTAATAAATAACTTTATAAGAATTCCAGACTGATAATGGGGTAGCAGGATTACAGAAGCAATTAGTGATTTCATAGGGGAAAAGGTGGAGGCGAAGGTCTAAGCTAATTGATTAACAGAGCAAGACAAGTATGTTAATGGTAGGAACAAATAGTGGAGAATTCTCTGTGTGGGCAGAGAAACAGACCTCCAAATGATTTCTTAAATGTGAAGATCAGAGGGTTGCCACATATATGGATATCTTTGTTGAAGTGATTTAAATATATTCAATGCAAATTTCCTTAAATTAGTTCATATTTTTCATACTTGAAGCCACGATGAAAAACTATAGTTGGATAATACTACTCTTGTATGTTTGACATACCAATCACCCAGGTATTTGAGAACTTCCACAGAAAAGTGTATCATCAAAAGTGCCTGGAATGTGGTTAACAGAAATTTATTATTCCATTCTATTTGTTGTTGTATTTATTTGTTCTATTTCTCTTTTTAATTTTTATCAATCATTTATGGAATGCATATGCTGATGTATGAGTGTGGGAATGTAAACAAAATTTTATTTTATGAAAATTGAAAGAAGGTGGATTTTAGGTGTATGAAAGTATCAGAAGTACTTTACCCAATCTTTATATTTGTGGTAAGAAACGTTATGAAATTGTCTTACATGGACTTATTTCTAATATATAATTTTGTAGAAGCCATAATGATAATATATGAATGCAAGAAGATAGCCTATAGCCATTTCATTTAGGTGTACAATTTTCATAGTGTTCTTTACTTACTTAACCTTTTAATAAACTTATGAAATGAAAACAACAGATAAAATAACTATAATCTGCAAGAGGTATAAGAAGTCAGCTGTTTGGAAACATCTATATTGGTTCGTAAATTCAGGGTGAAAACATATTTAGTCCATGTGAGTGTTAGCGGAAATTCTCTCCTAAGAACCACAGATGGTGTGTTCCATTGATGAGGGAGTTATTCTGCAATCTAATTCACTAAGAATTTCCCTCCACTTGCCCACCCAACACCACAGTAATTTATCACTATTCCTTGAACAGAGCTGGGAGGCATGATCTCTATCAGAGGATTCCCTTTCATGGAATATTCTTCCCTTAATACTCTGCATGGCTTATTCCCTCAAATATCATGCCTTTGTTCAAATAACAATGAATAGGTATCACTTGATCAAAATTAAAATAATTCAATCTCTTTTATGCACTCCATTTTTCTTTTCATTATAATTATCACTTTCTAAAATATTTAATGTTTTTGCTTATATAAAATATCTTCCTTCTCCTCTCCAACTTGCCCCCCCCCCAAAAAAAAGATATTAAGGCTCCTTGATGGCAGAAACTTTTTTCTGTTTTTACTCCCTAGTTTATATTTTCTAAAATAGTGTATACAATTATGTGTTCAATTAACATAGTTAAATACTGATATGGACTTCTGGGGGTAATGGATTAACCTTGAATGATGAAGAAACTCACCACTTCTTTAATCCAGAATTGTCCTCACATTACAACCTCATAAACAAGCTGACTTTAGGGGAGCCATGGGCAGGTCTCTGTGATCACTGGGCAGCACAACTACTCTCTTTCTTGCTGGGAGTTTGTCCTTAGTACTGGAATGTATCCTTTAGCATAGCTATCTAAACTCTTGTTTTCTAGTGTGCCTACTAATATTAATCTCATTTCTGCAAAAGCATAGCTACAAAAATTGAGACATTAGGTACTTGCTAATTTGCAGCTGAACTTCATATGCTGAGGTTTATCACAGGGATTTTTCCAAGACACAAAGCCTCCATAATGCTTATATTCTCCTCTTAAAAGCCCTCTGAATTTGAGAAAGTCAAGGTTTCCATGATTTTCTTACTATGAGTTATGAATGGTCACTAATCTGAAAGGTGCTTCTTGAGATTCAAATTCATTAGTATTTCCAGATGTGAAACATTAATAACCACACATGTACTTCAGTTGGGTCTAATTCATTTACCTGGAGAGATAATGAGATCCTAACTTCCTATTAGGAGTCTGGTGATTATTAGTTAGATATTTAGGGCTATGATCCCTAAAGCCATGCTTGAGATGATGTAGTAATTGACACCTATTAATATAAATGTGACTCAATATCCATGGTTAGGCAATAATATTCCTAGTGCAGCCTTTAAATGAAGAATTGCTAATATTATTCCCAGTACTCTGAAAAACTGGTTAACCTACAATTGATCACTTTGTGGGAGAAACTCTCATTAAACAAATGTTCCTCTATCCAGGTAAAGGCATATTAAGCCTTTTTCATTATTGTTATTATTATTTTGATCTTATTTTCTTGCATCCGTCTTGATGCTTTACCATTACTCCTTTACAATCTCTTTTTATCTTGTTTGGGAAGAACAAATGAATTCAAACTGAGAGCTAAACTGTCCATAGGTACTGACATAACACATTTAACTTAAAATTTCATTGAAAAGTTAGTCAAACCAATTATTTCATTTAAAAAAATGATCAATTCAATATAAAGAAAAATGTCAGTTAGAAGGCATGGACTGAGACAAAGCAGTGTATCAGTGAGCAAACTGCTATCACCATTCCTACCATTTCAAAAAACCATGGTATTTTTAGGTCTTAAATGTCTAAAATAAAAGAGGGTAGTTTTCTTTTTGGTAATTATTATTTGAAAATTCAAAAACCCAGCTATCATTTATTGACTCATGCAAATATCTGAGCTAGGTGTTCAGATTTGCATATGATGAAAATTGTCCTTAAAAATAAAAATAATAATTTAGGAGGAATATGAAGGAATATAAATATAAAGTATATAAAGTGGGATAATTTAACTATTCTAAGAAAATTTAAAAATGATCTACATAGGATGCAAATCGCCAAGATTTAAATACAGTGTTAAAAACCAGAATGTAATCTCTTGTTCACCTCTTATTGAATCCCTTGCACCTAGCCAAAAACTGAAAAATGTTGGGTCTCAATCCTAATTTCTTGAATGACTAAATCAATAAATGAATAGATAAATTGATAGTTCCTTGAAAGACTTACACCATAAATCAAAGGATTGTCAGATTTAAGATCTACAAGGTAAAACATTTATCCTCCGTATTGATACACAAAAAGCTATTTATTTATTTACTGAAACTCCAGTCCAACATTGGAGTGACACTATCAGTTGGAAGAAGTGTTCATAATTATCCTTTCATTTTTAAAAAGGATTAAATTATTATCTATGTGGGGGAGGAGGATTTACTGACTGACAATTTTCAGTAGGTAAATGTAAGGAAAACTTATTAAAATATAAAGTTCAATCATCATTTTGATAATCTGAGGAAAGAATTATGATTATTAATAGTGTCAACTGCTTATACCCACACAATAATTAATTGATGACTGTCCTTTAAAATCCCTAACATTCTAAGTACCTACTAGTTGGGAAATGTTTATATAAAATAAATTACTGAGACATAAATTATTACCATGTTTTATGCTTAAATATGTGCAACTAGTAAGAGGATGAGGAAAGGAAAAATAAAATTTTCAAATCTGTTAGTTTCTATTCTTGGAAGTATGCTACTTTGCCACAAGAAAAATCAAGTTTAAACACATTAATTTAATAAATATTTACAAGTAAGAAATCAATGGTTCAAATACTTAATGACTTCAGCCCAAGTCAGTCTGCAGTATTTTATCTATTTAATATACTTATGAATATTTAAGGTGATGCTATTGTGGAAAGCATACCTCCATTTTTAGAAGCTCTCAAATATCTAACAATGAAAGATGAGAAACAAAGGCATTTATTAACTTTACAGGTTTGGAGACTTATTTTGATAAAACTGACCTCACAATTATGTTAAACAACTTATGGATAAACAGGCTATTTACTGATGGTGACTGACTAGTTAATTAAGAAAAAAAAATGATATGTATTATTTGTGTAAATACAACCTCTTAATTTCTAGATATTTAATAATATCAAGAAATTGTGCTTTTTAGAAGAAATTTTAGAATGATAAAATTTGGTACATTGGAATATTTATATGGAATAAAATTATAATTTATTCAAAATAGAGAAGCACATGTTTGGATATATGCAAATTAATACACATGTTAATAAAATATTAATAGAATTCCATATACTGCCCATTTTCTTCACTAATTGTGTGAATCACACTGGTGTGGTGATTCCATCATACTCAGTCTTTCAATCATGGCCACCAGCTGTAGTAACTGTTCAGTCCTTAAACCAAAAGTTTATATCCCTTAAATCTACTGATCTATAAGCAGGACAATTTGCTTATTGTTTCAATCAAGCACACTGTGGTTTCTCTAGAAAGATGTTCCAATTAAAACTTAGAAAACCCTCTCAGAGCTGAAAGGTATACTAGCTGATACAATTAAGGGGAACTCTTGTACTTTACTAATATAAATAGAAATCTATTTCCATTTAATACTTTTCCATAATGAAAAATAGTGTAATGAAAACCAAAATGTCACAAACCAGGTAACCATTTTTATACTTTTAAATTAAAAACGAGTATCTTTAAATTGCAAAGAGTTCAGGATTTTAAAGGGAGGCAAGTTCTTTTAAGAATCGTTTGGTACTTCAGGAATTTTTATATCAATATATTTCTTAAATCTATCTCCACCTATTTAATTCTCTATATTATTTTAGCTATTCTTCTGTTTTATTTACAAAGCCAAGGGATGGATCATACACTACATTTTCTTTCTTTCATTTACACATAATTATATATATTTTAAGGTATCTTTATAGAGATACAGAAAATATCATGCAAATATTTCAAATGTTACCTACCTACAAGAAGGTTTTTATAATTTTGTGTTTCATAACTCTTCAGATTAGCCAATTTAAACATTTGCAAAGAGGACAGTTCTTTGCAAATGAAATTCTAGGCTACAAAATAAGGAATATTTGGAACCAATTATTTTTTGGCATAACCTTTCCTCTTCTCTCAGGATTAGTTTATTATGTCAAAAACTCTGTAAATTTTCTCAAGATTATGATTTAAATTCCAGAGTTTATTCTTTTAGGCAAACCAATTCTCTTCAAAGAAATAAAATTTTTTCAAAGTACTTAAAATTATGTAAACTGTTTTATTTTTCCTCAAATGCTTAACTGACTAGAAAACTGTTCTCTTTTTTATCTTTTTTGGCTATTTTCATTTGACTTTTTTTTAAGTCATAATAAACTTTATTTTAGAGAAGTTTTAGATTATAGAAAAGTTATATCAAAAGTATAAACCCATATACACATTTTCCTCTATTATTCAGAACTTATATATGGAAGATATTTGATAAATTCACAAGAGAGCGGCTGAATTGAAAATGTTGGAGTGAACAGATCAACATGAGCAAATGAAGGATCACAAATGTTTTTGGAGGAGGGAATGAGTTTAGATTGTAAAGATATGAACAGAATTGGAAACTCTTTCATTTCAAATAAAGAAGAGTAACATTCAATCATCCTAACTGTGGACACATTCGGTGTTCATTGTTCCAATTGTCAACATTATTATTATTGTTCTTGTTGTTGTTACTATTACTATTATTTTGAGGGAATCAGAAGAAAGAGTTATATAAGAGTGACAGAGGAAAATTGGAAGAATGCAAGTAACAAAGATAAGTCAAAATAAAGCTGGTTAATATGACCACTGGTGAACAAATCAGAATACTGAAGAAATCAGTGATTTATCTACCTTAAGGATGCGGTCCCCAAAACCCAGAAGTTTATTAGTGATTAGGAAATGAAGGAAGAAAGTTCAGAAATTTTGTTGAAAATAAAAAGATTAAAGAGAGAAAGAGCAAAATGATTAACTTAAGATGAAAGAAAGAAAAGACAAATTAATTCTGTAAAAACTTACAAATGCAATAATTGTGATTCAATTTTATTTTGTTTTGTTTTTCAGGACATGGAACCAAACATTCTCTGGAAGTTTTGAAAAGTTGGAAAACTAAAGAGGATAATCAGGGAGCATTAGTAGCAAGTTCAAGAGACTAAGGAAAAGAAGAAGCAGGAATACTTTGCTCTGTCAACAGAAGGGACACATCTGTCTTTAAAAGGAGAGATAGAGAGCTAAAAAAATAAATTGAAGAATAAGGTTTCAATGGAAAAAATGTAGAGCAAACTCAGTGTGATGTAATTGAAGTAAAGAATAAAAGAGAGTGTTATCTGTTTCAGATATTGGAGTAAATATATTTCTAAATAACTTCAGAAGGTAAATTAAGATAATTTTGATGTTATTGTCCCTAAATGACTAGTTGTAGATTATTTTTCCAATATTGTTTGTACACTCAAAATAAAAATGAAAGACTGAACAAATCCAATAGATTTTATTCCAATTATCATATGTTCAAAATTATCTTCAAAAAGCCTTAAGATATTATCTACATATCTCTATATATTTCTATCTTATTATGAGAAAATTGCATATTCATATGATATGTAATTCAGATGATAAAATAGATGATAGATAGATAGATAGATAAAACTTTCATATTTACTGGTTATGTGCAATTAGGTTGTGATTTGTACTTAACTATTATAGTATGAATAAGAATATTATGGAAGCTAATACAAAATATTAGCACCATTGCTATGGATTAAATATTTCCCTCCAAAATATTAGCACCATTGCTATGGATTAAAGTTAACAAGAGGTTAGCATTAAAAGAGTTAAGATGCACCTTCCTGTAATTTGATGCTTTATGGGTTCAGGGCTTTTCTACTTGCTTCCCAGGTACAGCCTCTCCTTGTTTCTCAAAGATGCCCAATTCTAATATGATGATGGAGTTTCTTCTAATGGGATTTTCTGATGAATGGGAAGTATGGGTTCTGCATGCCATATCATTCTCTCTGATGTATTTGGTGACTGTTATTGGGAATGTTCTCATTATTACTGTCACAACCATTGACAAGAGCCTTAACACCCCCATGTACTTTTCCCTCAAGAATCTGGCCATCTTGGATGCATGCTACATTTCTGTAACTGTCCCTAATTCATGTGTCAATTCTCTGCTTGACAGAAGCACCATTTCAAAGGCAGGATGCATAGTTCAGGTCTTTTTAATGGTGTTCTTTGTGTTTATGGAGCTGATACTCCTCATCATTATGGCTCAGGATTGATATGTGGCCATCTGTCTGCCCCTCCATTACCCTGTGATGATGAACCCTCAATTTTGTGTCCAGATGACAATAGCCTCCATGCTCAGTGGACTGGTCTACTCAGGATTCTACACTGGCAATGCTTTCTGAATGTCCTTCTGTCAGTCCAATGTGGTCCATTAGTTCTTTTGTGATATTCCCTCTCTGCTGAGGATTTCCTGTTCTGACACCTTCAGCAATGAGATCCTAATTTTGCCTCAGGTCTGGGCATTGGTGGTGGCTGTTTTATCTTCATCATCAGGTCTTAGATTTACATATTTTCTGCTGTGCTCAAGTTTCCAAGTGGAGCTGATAGAGCAAAAGCCTTTTCCATCTATATTCCTCACATCCTTGTGGTCTCAATCTTCCTCAGCTCAGGCCTTTACATCTACTTGAAGCTAACTGCAACCTATGCATCTAACCAGGATATGGTCCTTTCTGTGTTCTATTCCATAGTCCCTCCCCTCTTGAACCTAAATACCTACAGTCTTAGAAATGATCAAATAAAACATTTCCTATGGAAAATCATGAAAGGAATATTTTTGGGGGCAAATTATAGAAGAGGAAAGAAACTCACCCAAAGTAATTTGTTGCAACTCAGGTTTTCACTAATAAATTGAGATTATTGACTGGGATTATATAGATATAATTGGCATAAACTCAATAATTAAGTTAATTTGGATATAAAATTTTTAAAATCTATCTTTTTGAGGTTTTGGATTGATTTGAATTCACCATTGTCTTTTTATCTGGTACTATGAATAAGCAAGCCACAATCAGGCATGTTTGATACACTAATATTTATCATTAAAAATTGCCTTAAAAAACTTAAAATTTTATGCTTAGAAGTATTCTGTTAAAGTTTATCTTCTATATTTATCTCTTCTTTAAACATTTATAAACTTAGAATCAATAACCTTTGAAATTCTATGATTTATATTATAGAAGAAACAAAAATATTGTTATTTTTTCATTCAAAAATAATTTTGAAAACATAATTTTAGGACCATGAAATTAGTACTAAAATACATCTGTTTAAAGAGAGGTAGGGTTGGTGTAATTGATGAAGCTATCAGAAATACTTTACACTGCATCCTTTGAACATAAAGGTAAATTAATCTTATAATGAAAACAAGTTTGTCACAATCAATTCCAAGTTGTTTGGGGATACATTTACTTGCTTATACATATTAAACATTATTTCCAAGATTGATTAAAGTAATGTATGCATTTTCTATTCACACTTATTATCACATGCTTATCCATACAATCAATAAATCTAAACCTGAGTGAAAAATAACATTATTTACTCTTTTCTTTTCCTTTATTTTTTTCTTTATTTTTAAAGAAGTTTAGAATACATGAATGCTACATCAAAAATATAAGGGGGAAGCAGATGTGGCTCAAGTGATTGGGCCCCTGTCTACCATATGGAGGGTCCTGGGTTCAGTTCCAACGGCTTCCTGGTGAAAGCAAGCTGGCCCACACAGGGAGCTGGTGTAGCAACATGATGCAACAAAAAGCACAGACAGAAGAGAAACAGTGAGAAACACAACAAACCAGGGAGCTGGGGTGGCTCAAGTGATTAATTGCCTCTCCTCCACATTGGAAGGTCCCAGTATCAGTTCCCAGTGCCTCCTAAAGAGAAGCCAAGAAGAGAAGACAAGCAGACAGAGTAGAAAGCACAGTGAATAAACAGAGAACAGACAGCAAACACAAGTGGTGGTGGTGGTGGTGGTGGGAAATAATTAAATAAAATAAATCTTTTTAAAAAAGAAAATATAAGGGATTTCCATATACTCCATCCCCTCCCCTTCCCACACTTTCCCCCATTAACAACATTTTCATTAGTGTGGTACATTTTTACAATTTATTAACACTTATTGAAGCATTGCTACTATGCATAGTCTAGAGTTTACATTATAGTTACCACTCCACAATTTAATAGATTTTGACAAAATGTATCAGAATAATTCCAATGTCCCCCAAATGGCCTATATTCTACTTATTATGCCCCCCAATGAGCACCTATAGAATCACTAGGTTTTGATTTTTGAAGAATAACATTCATAGATACATGAATTAATATTGAGGGCTTAACATACTGGTCTGCTTTTTTTTTTACTAGGCACTGTATATGCTCTTGGGAGATTGCTACCCCTCAGTTTGAATATATATCAAGATTCTCCAAGATGGGAGTTTAATATTTTCTTGTATATAGTGTGGTTGTCCACCCACTGGTATGACACCCTATGACAATTTCATATTCTATAAAATTATACCCCAGGTGCACCCTTTCCTATATATCCTGCCACCAGCAAACCCTGCACCAATGAATCTCCCTTGCCATATTTTCCAAAAGAACATACCCACCATTGTAGATTCAACCACAGACATAACAATCTCCAGAGGTTACCTGTTCCTTCCTCTAGTCCTCCCCCTAGTTCCCTGAAAAACCCAACCTAACCTGCCACCCTGCTCACCCTCACATTCCAGTCCCTTCAAACCCACTCACATCCCTGCACCACCACCAAACCCATCCACTACCAGACCACATCTTTCTACTTTATTGTGGGTTTTGACCATATTGACCATTGGCTCACTGCACCCTATTTTCTTCTGTCTGGATAACCTATCTTCCATACACTAGTTATGTGAGTCTGCTCAATATGCTCAGGTCATATTTGTGAGGTCATGCAATATTTGTCCTTCCATGCCTGGCTTATTTACTCAACATAAGGACTTCAAGATTCATCTCTGTTTTCATGTATGTCAATACTTCATTCCTTCATACTGCTGAGTAATATTCCATTGTATGTTTATACCACATTTTGCTTATCCATTCTTCTATTGATGGACAATTGGATTGCTTCCAACTTTTGGTAAGAGTGAATAATTCCACTATGAACATTGGCATGCATATATCTGTTCATGTCCCTGCTTTCAATTCTTTTGGTATATACCCAGCAGTCGGACTGCTGGATCATATGGTAATTCTATAGTTAGCTTCCTGAGGAACTGCCAAACTGTCCTCCACAGTGGCTGCACCATTCTACATTCCCATCAGCAGTGGATGATAACGATTCTCTTTCCTTCACTTACTCTCCAACTCTTGTAGTTCTATTTTTAATAGCCACCAGTCTAATAGGTATAAGATAATATCTCACTGAAGTTTTTATTTTCATTTCCCTCATAGCTACTGATGCAGAGTATGTTTTCATGTGCTTTTTAGCCATTTATATTTCCTCTTTGGAAAAGTGTCTATTCAAATCTTTGGGCCATTTTTAAATGGGTTGTTTGACTTTTTATTTTTGAGATGTAGATTTTTTACATATGCTGGATATTAGACCCTTATCAGATAAGTGTTTCCTAATTTCCCAATTGTTTTCTCCCATTGAGTAGGCAGTCTTTTCACTTTTTTGACAAACTTCTTTGAAGCACAAAAATTATTAATTTTGAGGTGGTCCATTTATCTATTTTATCTTTCATTGCTCATGCTTTAGGTGTAAACTCTGTGAAACTGTTTCACATTGATTATTCCCTACATATATCTTCTAGGAGATTTATGGTCCTGTCTCTTACATGTAGGTCTTTGATCCATCTAGATTTATTTTTGTATAGGACATGAGATGGCAATCATCTCTTATTTTTTTGCATATGAATATCCAGTTTTCCCAGAATCATTTTTTGAAGAGGCCATTCTGTCCAAGTTAAGTGAGCATG
>JAQZBX010037016.1:0-23938 GCA_029593785.1 Cabassous unicinctus | reverse complement strand
AGATTTCTTTCCTCTAATCCATGATGGGGTATCAGAAGAATGCACAATTTGAGTATAAAATATTTCTAATTTCCTAACAAATTTATAAAATTTCAAAATGCAAGTTGATTACTTGATTTTGGTGTTGGGATGGAGTTAGACAGAATACTACCAGATGAATAAAGAATATTCCATCTGTGTTTTCTATTTACCTTCTCTAATAATTTTTTTCTTTTTATGTTTAGGAAACTCTGATTACCATAGCCAGATTATTCTCAGAGTTCAACTTCCCAAATCCTATGCCTCCATTATAGATGCTGATGTTTGGTATAGACCTAATCCAGCCCTTTGCAGGGTGACTGCAGGCTTCTTTGCTACATCTATTTTAAGACAATATGGTGAGTTCCTTATGAACAATTGACTAAATAAAAAAATATTTGAACTTGTTTTAAAAATGATTTTGCTCTGTAACTGGAACAAGCAGAAAGTGAAGTGCTATAACATTCATCCATCTCTAAGCATTGACCCTGAAGGGCAGTGGAGAGAAGGCTACAGCTTGAAGGAAAAAGACGTATCATAGTATAGTATTTAAGAGCTTGTATCTATCATTTACAAATCATGTAACCAATGGCAAGTTCTTAACTTCTCTGTTCCTCTTCTTTGTCATCTGTGTAGCGGAGATTAAAAAAAATTCTCCTTGTGATGTTGTAAGATATAAAGTAGATAGAGTTTGTAAAACAGTGCAATGCCTAACATATAGTACTGGGTAAATAAATATTTTATCAAATTATTATTGACGACTTTGTCTGTATGGAAAAGTAACCTAGGTCAAGATCTACGTTCCATTCTCATAATAGGTTAACTGTTTCACAGTATAAAAAGAGGTTGGGAAAGTACAAGATCTGTAGGGCAATTACAAGTGGATTGGAGAAGGAATATGTGTCAAGATCTCTCAAATTGGCTAAAATGTCTGAAAATAGCTATGTTAATCATTTGTTCTCATTATCCTTCTTAGGCTTTGAATTAAGTTCTGGAATACAATAATAAATAAGATATGTTCCTTGCCTTCATTAATCTAGAATTTAGTGCAAATAAAAATAGTAATAAAAATAATGCAAATACATGCAAAATTGAATCATACTAATTTTATAAAGGAAACAAGAAAACAAAATTTTTACTTGTCATAAGCTATATACTAAGCAGAAAAAATGTATTTACAGAGGAAAAGGGAAGGTTTCAAAAATAATTTTTGAGCTGAGATATACAGGAAGAGCATGAATTAATTAGATGAAGGGATAGTTCCAGGATTCGATGATCTAGGAGGAGGGAACAGTATGTGCATTGTCTCTGTAATGGGGCAACATTCAAGAAATGGAAAGAAAGTCATTGAAACTGAATCAAAGAGAGTATTTACTATATAAGTTTGCTTAGACCAAAAGGTGCTGGCTTGGACAAGGCATTTCTGGCCATGTTAAAAGTTGTGATCTTTATCCTAAGAGCAATGGGAAATGTGTTCACTTAAACATGTGAGTGGTGTAATGAAATTTATCTTTTGAAACTATCACAATGACTTAATTTGGAACAGATAAAGACCCATCCTAGTGGATGTAGAGAGGTCAATTGTAAGATAAGAAATGATGATAGTTGGTCTACATCAGCGGAGACAAAGAGATGTGTATAAATTTTCATATGTTTCAGGTGTGAAATTGTCATTAATTTATGATAGATCGAATATATGTGACAAGAGAGCTTTGAGACAAAGAAATTCCAAGATTTTTGTCTTCCATAGCATAGAGAATGGTGGTATAATTTGCTGCTGTTACAAAATGAAACATTTTGACATTTTTTTCAGAATGAGAGTCACTCATAGCCATTATTTGGGCATGTTATGTTTGAGAGATCTTGAATCTTCAAGTGGAGATGTTAATTAGAAACTGGATTTCAAATTTAAATTAATTAAATTTAAATTAATTTAATTTAAATTTAATTTTCCAAGTTATGGTATGAAATGAAGCTGAAATGTGTGCATTGTAAATGTCTTTGGAATATACGTAGTATTAGTGACTACATATTATCAGCCAAACGTGGGAATTGGCACTTAAAATTTATGGATCATTTACTGAAGAAGCTAACAAAACTTTTTTTGGAAAAATATATTAAACACTTAATTTCCTTCTAAATATTGACAGGAAACATTCCCTTAATAACCTTTTAAAGAATGATGCACTTTTATAGTTTCAAAAATGTCTAATACCTGTTTTCCTACTATCTTTTCTATTGTCTTAAAATAGTAGCTCCTTCTAGTATAATTTCTCTGAATTATTCTCTCAGAATGGCAAACATACCCAACATCTAACAAATGAAAATTTAATTTACTGCTTTAGTATATATTAGAGGGTTTTTTATTACAATATTTTTAAGAATTTAAAGAACATTGAAAGAGGAATATCTCTGAAGATAAAGTGAATAAGTTCTATAAGCATTGTATTTTAGGAACTTAGAGATCAATGTATTAATTAGCAGAGTGACTACCAGTTTACTGTAAACAAGGTGCTAATTTTTTTGATAAATTCTTGTACTTTGGGCATAATTTAAGGATGGATTATTCAAATCTTCTGCTTAATCAGTTCCATAACATGAATGCTAAGTGTGTAACTGATTTTGAAGTAAAGAAATAAAGCATTTGTGAGTTTGTTTAGAATGTACAACTATGAAGTTGTTTTACTTTTTTCTTAGTTAATGTTAAGCTTTGCTCTTTTGATTTCTCCTTTTTAATCCCTTGACCTTATCTATTGTGTTGTATAACATCTTTTCCTTATTTAAATTTGGGAATTGGATTTTTAAAACTTCCAATCTCAGTTAAATCAAAACTCAGCCACTGACTAACACTTTCTAGTCCTTAAGTGAATTGATAAGCCATGGATGAGGGAGAAGAAAAGGAGGAATGTATTTATTGTATGAGACCACAGCAATGATGAGAAATTGTTAGCAATGCAGTTCTTTCCTTCTTATAATTGCATATGATTACACCAAATCTACTAGGCTTCCTAGTGAAGGTCTACATAATTTCTTGCAGCAATTTTCAGTTTCACACTCCAATGTTGAGAACTGCTGCAGAAGAGGACCAACTATCTATACCTTTCGACCCTTTAGTAGTCTATACCCCAAACTCCTTTATTTTTAGGGTTTTTTTCCCCCTTTTGCTAACCTCTATGCTTTTCAGATTCAGATATAGCAAGAACTAGAGTCCTGTTCTATAGTCTACAAATATCATAGAAAGCTTGTAGAGTTTGGGGAGTTATGGACATCTTCTTTTCAAGCATGGCACATTTTGCTTATTTCAAATCCTGCTTTCAAGATTCCTACAGTGAACTACAAATTTCCAATAGTTTTTGGAAGAGTAATGACCCCAGTTTTCATATTCTCATGTGCCCCAAACACCAGGGGATACCAGTCAAGCTCTGTATTCAACTCTTTGCAATTATAACATCACTGAGATGGGAGTACATACTTAAGTCACAGGTTAGGCACCTCAGTAAGCATCCAGCTTTAGAAGTATAGTCCACATATGGTCTCCTAGGACTGCCATGACAAATTGCTACAAACTGGGTAGCTTAAAACTAACAGAAATTAATTTTCTCCCAGTTCTGGAGGCCAGAAGTTCAAAATCAACTTATTAGGAAGGTCACACTCTCTCCAAAGTCTCTAGGGGAGAAGATTTTCTTGCCTCCTCTGGCGACGGGTAGCCCATGGTTTTCCTTTGCTGTGGCAGCATAACTCCAATCTCGGCCTCCGTATCTTCACATGGCCCTCTGTCTTCTATGTGTAACCTTGTCTCCTTTCCTCTTTAATACTGTCACCAATCACTGGATTTAGGATGCACCCTAATTGTAGGTTTAACTAATGACTTTTGCAAAGACCCTGTTTCCAGATAATGTTGCTTTCTTTCATTCTAGATGGCCATGAATTTGGGAGTGACACTATTGAGCCCAACACAATGTTTTCACAGTCATTCAAATTTTCACAAATAATTCTCTTTGAGGCACCCTATTATAAGTTGGTGTACTAAGCAGCATGGCACTTCTAACTGTCCTTAGAAGTAGAAAGAAAATGTCCTCATGAACATAGCAATTCCTACAAGTATAGGAGTTCTAATTGCTACATAGCTTCCCCAGTCTTCTCCATATACAGGTTGATAGGAACATGGAAGGTGCCTGGAATGATTTTACACCTTCCACTTAGCACAATTATTAGTGACTCATTTTCAATCATCTGTAGAATTTTTTTAATTAAAGAATTTCTATATTTACAGAAAAATCATGCATAAAATAAAGAGCTCCCATGTGACACCCTATTATTACTTTATTTACCATGCTTCTTTCCTTTAGCTTTATCCTCCTGAAATTGCTAAACAAGATGAAAAGGCCCCACAGCATACCTGTTATATATTTACAACAGTTCCATTGAATACAGTATTAACTTTATTACCTGAGTTTAAAATACCTAGCATTCTGAAAAAAAAATATGTAATAAAGTTGTTAACATCAGTTTCTATCATTTTGAAGCTATTAAAAGTACTGACTAATGGAATTTCAGATACTTAAAACCAGTTTTGTCTGCGCAAGTGGTTATATAAAATAGTCTTTCTGTGGGGGAGCTTGATGTTGGTAATAAGCAACGAAGTAGATATGTATTGGGAAGCATCTCATTGGTGTTCATGATTTTTTGTTATCTAAATTCCATTTCTACACACAATTTTTTCCTCCTACACATTCTGCAGCAGGGCATTTCTCTAACATTTCTATTTGGAACCCATACTCATTCTTTTAAACAAATAGCTGGTATTGGTTTGTCTTCCATGCTATATGTGGAAACTATTTTTTTCTACTTTAAATTTGGGGGGAAAACTTTTTGGAGCCCAAGCAGAAAAAATATGAAACAGACTTGGTAAAAAGTTTTCTGTTGATTTTTTCTTGACGATGCAGCACCATTCTAGAATCTCATGGGATTGGCAGTTGAGAGTGTCCTGAATTATTGCTTCTGGTCCTGGCATAGATTTTACATATAGGTTGTTTAATAAAGAGCAACAGCACAGCTTCACTAAGTAGTTTTGCTACAGTAGTCAGTGTTTCAAAGTAAGAGTAAAACAACATAATGGATCAGATACTCCATGATTATCCACAGCTGCCAGGCTGGCATCTGAATCTATTGTAAGGTATTAGTTATGTGTCTCAGAGCCAACCAAGGCACATCTTTGGAGGGTATGAAGATCTGCTGGTCAAAGCTGTGAAGCCTGAGACATTCCAGCTTTCTGAAGTTGCCTTCATCTAAAGTTGTCTCATTATACTACATACAGTCGAAATCACTCACTTCTTCCCTACAGGAAAAGCAGAACATCATATTGTCCAGCCACAGGTAATTGATATCTTTGTTTAGATTTTACTTCCAATGATGTTTACTCTTTAAGTATAAAGTCCTAGGTGTGTCCATTCCAGCCTTTTACCTATTAACATACACTCAAGATTTTGATCCTCACCACACTGTTAATTATAAGCCAAGTGATAATTTTGCTAATATATTAACTTGACCAAAGCAAATAACTGTGCATTCAGAACAGGGAAAACCAGGAAAATTGAACAAAATAAAAACCAGCCACCACTATTTAAAAGTTATATAAGTAGGAAGAATCTTGTATAACACTGACATATGGTTTAACCATCAGCCTAGAAAAAACATGCGTGCACATATTTATGTATTCATTTTTCAAAACACTGAAAGTAAAATAACTGAGCGGTCCAAGGACCTGGAATGAGATCTTGGTTATCAAATTTAGCTGTTTCACTTTCTGTCCATTTCAAGCATTGACTTTATTTTTGCCTTTAGATCTATTTTTTAGTATTTGAGAGGAAAAGCTGTGCATTATATTACTAATTTATTTACCCCTGGATTTAACTTATTGCTCAATAATATTTTAATTGATTTTACTTGACTGTGAGAAGCCAGGACATGTAGAATACTAAACTATGGCTGGAAGTAGATTCACCATTGCTAGAAATGCAGGAAATAGTCATGCAAATAAATAGATTTTTGAGTGCAGAATGCTTCAAAGTAATTGAAAATACATGGATATTTTAATCAAATCATATCAATTTTAATAAAGCTAACAATAAATAACTCATTGTTTGACTACTCAGTTTCAGAATTTGTGCTAGGTCGTTTTTAAAAACTCTTGTTTCTCCATGTAATTACCACAACCTATAAACATCCCCAAAAAATAACTGGCCTTTCTGTTATTTGATAACATAAAGCTTATTGAAAAAGGATATTATTTGCATAATAGAAAACCACGAAATCAGTTACCCAAGTCCTTCCACCAATGGATCTCAATAGTCAAAAGAACTAAAATTGTCAGAAACAAAAAATAAAAAGAGTACTGAAAGTGTTGTTGAGCATCCTAAATGATGCTCAAAAACAAAATGCAAAAAGAAAGTCAAGTGGTATCACACTGCTTAGTATAAAACATCAAAATATTTACATTGGTGGGTATTTTGATGAACACATACTTTTGGTTGATTGCATCTTTCATCTTTGACTCACAGCATCAAGTAGATGCAAAAGAGAAGGTGAAATAGATTCTATATTTAGCTGCAGTAATGGATCATGAGAAATGTTTCACTGGGTATCTCTGAAAACTAACCACACGTAAACACATTCTATGTGAATATATTCTTTCTTTTTTTCCCCTGCTAATTGTCTATGTTCTATATAGCACTAGATTTGGTCTTTGAGAATTAACTTACACTTCAAAAAGGAAATAGAAAATGAAAGAGAGAAAAATAATTATTGAGTTATAAATACTAATCCTCTAGTCACACCACGTTTTTATTTTAGATGTTTACACTTCACTCTCTTTTGCTAACCCAAATACAAGAATCCAGTAGAGTCAACTTGGACCTTACAGTTTCAAGGTGCTGCCTGTACTTTCCAGCTGTCAAATATCCACATCCTTGTCCAGAGGACATTTTGAGAAGTCTGCTCCAGTCAGCAACAGAGCAATAGTTTCAGAGTTAGCACCTCCCAGGTGCAGCTCTCTAGCAATGATTGCTGACAATGGAAATTTTTATTCCTCAAATGCTTAGATCAAGATGGTGATAAGTCTTAGGAAAAATCAAAGAACTGTATCTCTAAGATTATTCTAGTGGCCCTCTATGGTTTTGGCCTTCCTTCCTTGTATACTTTTCCACTTCTGAGCCCCCCTGAAATTTATGATTTGCCATTGTCTTAAGGTTTGATTCTAAGTTAATAACATTAAGATAAAATCAAAGGTTTCTTTCACGTTTACAAAATGACACTGTACATTTACTATTTTTTGTCAATGCAGTTTTCAAATGTTGTCTAAAGAAACCAATATTTGTTAAAAATGTGCTGTTATTTTAGTTGATTATGGCAGTATTGGTCTTTATTATTTAATGAATCAAAATTAAGTAGTTAATTATCTACACTAAAAACCTGATCCATTTGAAAAGAAAATTTTTTAAAAAGATGGAAAAATAATGGAAAAATATAGTTTTATAAAAGTCTGAAGGTCCCTCAATGAGTTTTATAAGATGTATATTTAGCATTCTGCCAGAGTATGCAGCATTCATCAGTAATAAACAGCTGTTTTAATGAAAAATGGTAATAAAAGGAAAGTAATTAAGAGTGTAGTTCATTTAACAAAATAGATTTTAATAGTTTAAATCAGACACAAAAAATTAATTATTTCCTCCTATTCACACTTTATTTTTCTTCAAGAAGAACTTAGCATTTTCCTCTTTAAAATGGTATGAAAACATACTGACCTTCATCCAATTACCAGTGGGAAAGGAAAAAATAAATGATGTCTGACACACATATGATGCTCAGTCAATGCTCTTGAACAAATGAATGTTTAAAAAACTTGTGAACTTACTGCTTTCCATAAATGTTGAATAATATAGAAGAAATCCATTTGCTTTCTTGTTCTAGGCTTTAAAAGCTGTGTAGTAATATATATTGGTAGCAGGATCATAAAACCTTGGGTAATTTCTCTGTCCACTAGTGAAAGTTGCAGATCCAATGCCCGAGTTATGTAGATTTAGGCCATTTGTCTAAGAAGGGTCTTTTGTGTTACCCTTTGGAAGGCTTCCTTCATTTCCTTGTTCCTCAGGGTATACATAAGTGGATTCAGAGCAGGTGTTACCACTGTGTACATGACTGCAGTTGCTTTGTCTGTTTCTGGAGTGTGTGCAGTCTTAGGTTGGAGATAAGTGAACAAAGCAGGGCCATAGAAGAGAGATGCAACCAGGATATGGGAAGAACAAGTGGAGAAAGCTTTGTGTCTGTAAGCTGCGGAAGACATCTTCAAGGTGGTCACAAGAACGCGCACATAGGAGCACAGAATTAAGAAACTGGGACTCATAATGAAGAGCAAGGAGAGAACAAACATTGCAAGCTTGTTTTGGGAGGTATCCACGCAAGCCAGTTTCACAACAGGCATGATGTCACAAAAAAGTGCTGAATCTGTCCTGTTCCACAGAAGGGCAGTGTGAAGATCCAAGTGATCTGGGCTGACTCCACTATCACCCCAGTGGTCCAAGACAAGGTGGCTAATTTCAAACACACACGAGGGCCCATAAGGAGAGTGTAGTGAAGTGGATGACAAATAGCTACAAAGCGGTCATAAGCCATGGCTGCAAGCAGGCAGCATTCTATCAGTCCCAAGATGGTAAATATGTACATCTGGGCTGCACAGCCTCCTACACTAATGGTCTTTTTCTCCACCAGCAGGTGCACCGGCATCTGAGGCACCACACTGTTGGTATAGCACATCTCCAGAAAGGAGAAGTTCACCATGAAGAAATACATGGGAGTGTGCAGGGAAGGGGTGACCCAGATCAGGCAGATGATGATGAGGTTTCCTCCCACAGTAAACAAGTAGATGGCTAAGAACACAATAAAGAACACAGGGTATAAATCTTTTAGAGCAGAAAATGCCACAAATTTGAACTTGATAAAGAGGGACTGGTTTCCAATCACTGTGGACTCAAAGCCAGGCATGTGTGGAGACAAACAGGAGGACAAATATTAAGGAACCCAGTCACCTATCACAGATGGAAATCCAAGAAATGGAAATCTCATAGGATCAGTGGTCAGAGCTGAGAATTAAGAAACCTGCTCTCCTGCTTTCTGAATAACTAAATGCACAACTAAATTAGATGTAATGTGCTATCATAACTTTGAATTTTGGCTTTCGTGCTTTTATCAAGGAAATTTAGAGCAAACAACTAAAGTTACATATTCCGATCTTTTTGCTTTATTCTAATTACATATACATAATATTACATAATTAATAGATGTACACATTCTAATTGTAATGGAATCACATAACGCTAAAGTATATATAGTAAAATTTAAAAGGTGTTATATTCTGATCTCCCCAATTCTACAACTTTCCAAAGTCATTCTTAAAAATTAAGAGGAAATATGTTTCAGGCCATTTATCTGTATATTTATGTGAATATTTTTACTCATTTTGATTTGAACAGAATGAGTCACTGAATAGATAGCTAAAATCTGAGTCAACAAACTTAAAAGAATCTCCTTCCATCGACATCAATGAAATTTTACAGGACTTTATGAATAGGGAACATACTTATAACCACAATGCAAAACTAATTTTTTTCTTTGGTCTTCTAGAATATCCAGGATTCCCAATGTTAATATGGTCATGGACTAGGCATTAGTTATATTCCTACAAAAACCATTGGGAATGCATCCTCAGCATGACTTAAGTATGCGTGTCTCAAGAAGAATATGTACAGAAACAACAATAAATATTATGTATGCAATTTGACTTTCATTTTTTGAATACACCTTTCCTGAGATCATCTATTGCATTTAAGTTTTCATTCATAAAACTAATAGTGATTGGTATTCATCATGTAGTTGAAAAAAATTACTGACCTTCACCTTATATTTGCTATAGTAATCATTAAGCTCCTTAAGTGGATGGATACATTTGTCTTGGATGTAAGGTCTTTGTGTTATAGGTAGATACTGGGCATCATGCAGAGTTAGCATCACAAGCCCCACAGATAATACACACTTCATTCATTATTTATGGTTCAATTGTTAGCAGCATAAATAAGTAGGCCTTATTAGGAAAATTCTAAATGTTTAATGGAATTAATAAAAATAAACTTATAAAATATGAAAGAAGATGTTTCTGGCACTGTTCCCAAGAAATGAAAAACTTGTTCATTCCCCAGGATCCTCATTCATTCAAGCAGAACACATATACTTCCCACTGCTGGTCAAAATGGTAAAAATCATTGGAGTAGCGATTAAGAGGAGTAAAAGTGGAGGTTGAAAGAACAGTTAAGAACTTAGAACGCTATTGGAGAAAGCACATTTTCCTCTTCCCAAATTCCCACATGAATGCTAAAGATGGGAGTTTTAAACACTATGTCTCCCTTCTCATAAAACACAAGACAGAAAAGGTCTGCTCTTTTTCTGTACCTGTTATTGTCCTGAGAGAGGAAATAAAACCTTGTCTTTGGGTGCAGTGTTTCCCCAGTCACCTTGGAAGCACTACCTCAAGAACATATCACATTGAGAAGGGAGTGAAGAAAACTGTTCTGTTTGAGGGTACACCTGAACAATTGCAGCAAAAGATCAGACTACACATGATCATGATATTTTACCAAATTACCTCCCCAATAGTTGTTGCAAACTTCTCTTCTGATTTTAAAAGACATTTTTAAGATTAAAGACCAAATAATGATATTTCTAATTTTAAAAGATGAAGACATTAACCTGAATAAACCTCTTAGGTAGCTGATGAAGAAATTTCTAGTTGGAACTATGAGTGTTTACAGTTTCTGTTACTGAAATCAAACTGAAATGTCATTGGAATATATATAGTTTAGAGACTACATATTATCAGTCAAACTGATTATCTGGCCTCTATGTACTCATGGATCATTTGTTGAAGAATTTGACTAAATATGTTTTTAAAACGTAAAGAGGTGAAAATGGTAAGTCTCTTCAAAATATTTACAGAAATATTTCCATTAAATACCATTTACAAAAAATGTTGCACTTTTATAATTTCAAATATGCTCAAAACCTGCTCTCCCACTCTCTCTTTTCCAATCTTGAAACTGCAGATTTTTTCTAATAAAATTTTCCCAGTTGTGCTCAGAAACTGGCAAACATCCTCTTCTTCTAAAACTGAGATCTTCATTTAAAAAATTGCAGTCTGTATTTTAGGGTTTCATGCTAAATTATTTGGAAGAATTTAAATAGCATAAACGAAGAAGATCTCTAAAGATAAGTTGACTAGGTTCCATACACATTGTGTTTTAGGATCTTATACCTCAGTATATTAATTAGAAGGATGACTACCAATTTATTTTAAAAGAGGAGTTCATTTCTTTTTCAGTAAATTCTCATATTTTGAACATAATGTAAGGATGTATGATTCAAATCTTCAAAATCTTTTGAAGCAAATTTTTGCTTCAAAAATTTGAAGCAGTTTTTTGCTTCAAATCAGAAGCAAAACTGATTCTGCTTAATCAGTTCTATAACATGAATGCTATTTGTGTAAATGATTTTTCAGTAATTAAATAAAACATTAGATAGTTTCTTTAGAACACATAAATCTTTGGGAATAAAACTATGAAAATGTTTTGCTTTTCTTCAATCACTGTATAATCTTGTTCTTTTTAAAAAATACCATTTATATAATTATATTGTGGATAAAAATTCGAGAATAATTTTTCACTTTTGCATCTTTGATTCCTTTCATTTTTTTCTTCATACAATGAACTTTATTTTCAGAAAAAAAGTATAGGGGATGCTATATATCCTATCCTCTACCCTTTCCAAATGTCCCCTATTAATAATATCTTACATTAGTGTGGTACATTTGTTAAAATTGATGAACAAATATTGAAGTATAGCTACTAACCAAGGTAGTTTACATTATATTTTATATTTTTCACTGTACAGTTTTAAGGATGTGACAAAATGTATAATGGCCTATATCTGTCACTGCAACATTGTGCAAAACAATTTTATTGCCTTGACAATGCACTATATTCCACCTATTCTTCTCTCTCCCTCTCCTCATAACTCTGGCAATCACTATCTTTGTATCAGTGCTTCAAGATTTTCCATAACAACCATAATAAATCTACTTTGGTCCATGGTTGCATTCCCCTCTTGTGTTTGTACATTCCTCTACCTTGAGGATTTGGGGATTGTGATTCCTGCTCTGCTTCAGATTGATAAGGTTTAGAATTTATGGGGCAGATGAGTGAACTGTTTTACCTGCAGTTGTAGATACTTTTGTTTTTCATGATGGGTGTTGTCTATCATCATCATTTTGATAGTTATCCTGGGTGAGTCTGATGAACTGGGCAGTATGTGTTGGCCAATATCTGCTGAGTTTAAAAAAACTCATCTGAACAGATTTGTGATTTAAAAAAATAAAATAGGTAGAAGAATCATGTAGGGAAAACAAATGAATCTAACTCTGTTACATTGGGGAAATAGATTATTATATGTTCCAAGGTAAGGCTTATTAGCAGGCTACTGATTTCATGTGTTTGCGTGCATTGCCTGTAGATTTGGGATATTTCAAGCCCTGAGGAGCACCCTAGTATAAGATTTTGTTTACTGTGGCAGTTAGTGAGATCTGCCTAAGACACGCATAATCATAACCTCTGAAATGACCTTCGACTCACTTTGAAATCTCTTAGCCATAAAAACTCTTTTGTATTTATTGTTTACCCCTTTTGGTCAATGCCTCTTGCCGAATGCATCGTTGATTGGCACTTGGTATTAGTCTTTTGGTGCCAGAAAGGCTCATCCCCGGGAGTCATGTCCTATATTAGGGGGAAGATAGTGATTTTACTTGTGAGTTTGGCTTAGAGAGAGGCCACATTTGAGTAATGAGGAGGTTTTGCAGAGAAAACTGTTAAGCAATAGTTATTTTTAAACTAAGTTTCAAATTTACCAGAATAAGGCTCCTAAGTAAAGGCATTAATATGGAAGGCTAGGCATATTGGTCTATTTTCTGTTTTTAGGTACTACATATGTTCTCTAGAGATTCTTGCCACCATATTTGAGAATGTAACTGGACTCCCCAGTATGGGGGTTTAATATTTCATTGGTTGTTGTGTGGGTCTCCACCCACTGAGATAATGCTCTGTGACACAATGAACAAATTCATATTCCCTAGAGGCATGCCACAGGTTCACCCTTCCCCACAATTCCCCAAACTACAAACACCCTGCACCAATGACCTTCCCCTGCCGTATATACCAAAAAAATACTCCCAGAGTTGTATTTTCATCAGAAGTCCTTATACTCCCCAGAATTCTTCCTTCAGCCCTCCCCCTAGATCCATGGATGGTTCAACCTGTTATCCCAAATCTGGTCACACTCCAGGACTGTCAACCCCACTCACATTGCTGCACCACCATCACCCCCATTCACTGCCACACTACTACCATTCACCTTATCAGAGACTGTGCCCAGACATAGCATAAGCTTATCACTCTCTACTCCCTTTCTCTCTCCTGGTAACCTATCATCCAGACTCTACCTCTGTGAGTCTGTTCCATATCCTTAATTCATATCAGTGATATCAAGCAATATTTTTCCTTTAGTGACTGACTAACTTCACTCAACATGAATTCTTCAAGGTTCATCCATGTGTTACATGTGTCAATGCTTCCTTCCACCTTACAGCTGAGTAATATTCCACTCTATGTATATGCCACATTTTGTTCATCCATTCATCCATTGATGGACACTGAGGTTTCTTCCAACTTTTGGCAATTGTGAATAGTGCTGCGATGAACATTGCTGGGCACGTATCTGTTCGCGTTCCTGCTTTCCAATTTTTCTGGGTATATTCCTAGTAGTTAACCTTGATCTTTAGCTTTCCCCTTGTAATCCCTTAACTGCCGTGCTTATTAAAACTCAGGGAATTGAAATTTTAAATAATCCAATATCATTTAATTCAAAACTCAGCTATTGGCTTACTGCTTATAGACTTTAGATCCTCCAGAGTATTGATAAGTCATGTTTGAGGGAGAAGCAAACTGAAAATGTCTTTACTGTGTGAGACCAAGGCACTGATGCAGTTTTGTCACTGATATAATTGCATCATATCCCACCAAACCTATAAGGTTCCCAATGGAAGACTACATAATTTTTTGCAGCAATGTTCAGATTCACCGTAACTCAGACAACTGCGAATACCTTTGGTTCCTTTAGTAGTACCCTAACTCCTTCTCCTGCTTGATTTTCTTCTTCCTTGTTGCTAGCCTACATGCTCTTCAGATACAGATGTACGAATAACTAGAGTCTTGTTCTATTGTCTATTAATTTCATAGAAACCTGGTAAAGTTTTGAATGTCTTCTTTAAAGTGTAACACATTTCATTCTTTTCAAACCATGCTTTTAAGTACTGCTACAGTGAACTTCACACTTGTAGTAATCATTGGAGAGAAATGAGCCCAGCCTTTATGTCACACATGGCCCAATCCCCAGAGGATGCTAAATCTCTGTATTCATCTTTTGCCATTATAAGAATCACTTAGATGGGAGTGGCCACAAGTTCAGCATCTCAGTAAGTAGCCAAATATCTAACTACGGGTTATGTATTGGTTTCCTGGGGCTTCCATAATGAATCATCGCAAGCTTGGCAGCTTAAAAATAACATAAATTTTTATTTTCTCAGATGTAGAGGCCAGTAATTCAAAATCAAGTCATTAGCAGGGCCACACTCCCTCCACACTCTCTAGGGGAGAAGATTTTCTTGGCTTTCCCAGTTTCATGTGGTGCCTGGTATTCCTTTGCTGTGGCAGCATAACTCCAATCTCTGCTGCAGTGTCTTCACATGGCCCAGTTTTTTCTACGTATAATTTTTTGATCTTTCCTCTACTTATAAGTACAGCAGTTGTTGGATCTAGGACTCATCCTAAATTTAGGTTTAACTAATGACATTGGCAAAGTCCCTCTTTCCAAATAAGGAAGCATTCTTTAGTTCTAGGTGAAGTTGATTTGGGGAGCACCGTAATCATCGTTCAGAAGAGACACCTGTTACCACTTTTGGATTTCACTGCGTGGAGTGTATAAAAGATCATAAAAATGCCTCTCAACAGGAATAGCTGTCCTCAGGTCTCAATTTACTCCATGATTTGCAGCTGTGGGGTCACCAGAAAAAACATTGTTCACACACACACTGGATGGAATCACATTCACTCACATACCGAAGGCACAAAATTAAGCAAGCTTTACTTGCAGCCATTATACTCCGATGGCCAGTGCATCTCAATACATGGCCCACAAAGCAGATAATATATACACCCTCTTGTGCCATTGCAGAAGGACTATGCTTCCTCCCTGCCATGAACAGATATAGCAGCAGAGATGGCCCAGATGCTATAAAACCTACATAATTTATGAAAGTCACCCGTGAATGTTTATATAAGTTTGGGACAAAAAGAGAAGGAATGTGTTCTCAGTCCACTATCTGCAATGGGATGGATTTTACCTTAAGGCAGTCATGAGAAGGGAGTCAGCCCACATTTATCACACTGACTTAAGACCAGTCTAACTCATATTATGGGGCATAAGGATTATTTGTCAATCACAAGGTGATGCAGTCAGCTACACTAGGACCGTGCCCTCCCACACTATCCAATCTCTACAGTCCAGTTTGATGTCTTCAACAGTCATTCAGAGTTATACAAATGATTCTTTTTGAGGGTCTGAAAAAGATTTGTGATTTGTTCTGTTCGGCAGCACTGCATTCCTAACGTCCTGAGAAGTACAGGGAGAATCTCTTTATCAACACAGCAATTCTACAAGTTCAGTTTTCTCATATAAAGGTTAATAGGTACATGTAAGGTGGCTGTGATGATCTTCTACCTTCTTACAAAGCCCAATTATTATTGGCTCATTTTCAGTCTTTTTTAGAACTTAAAGTGCCTCTTTCCTTTAGCTTTGTCCTCACGTGAAATTGCTAAACAAGAGAAAAATGTCCCACACCATATCTGTCACATATTTACAATGGTAGTTCCAGTGAATATAGTATCAATTTTATTAAATGAGTTTGAAATACTTCAACATCTTGACATAACATTTAATATAAATATTAACATCAGTTTCTATAATTTTGGAGGTTTTTAAAGCACTGACTACCGGAGATTCTGATACTTAAAATCAGTTTTTGCTCTGAAAGTGGTTATGTCAAATAGTGTTTACATGGGGTAGCTTGGTGCTTGCAATAAACAGGGAAGTAGATATGTATTGCTTTTTCATGGGAAAGCATATCATTGGTGTTGGTATTAGTCATCCAAAGGGGTACTGATGTAAAATACTAGAAACCTGTTGGCTTTTATTAACAGTATTTATTTGGGGTAGAAGCCTACAGTCACAAGGCCCTAAAGAGTCCATTTCACCTCACGGTACCATAAGAGGTACTTGCTCACCCAAAGTCATTGGCCACGTGTTGATGCAAGATGGCTGCCGGTCTCTGTGAGGGTTCAACTTTCCTCTTCCTCCTAAGGCTCCTTGGTCCCCGCTCCTTCTGATCTCAGCTGTAAGGTAGAATAAGGCTTGTTTCCCTCCCTGGGGCTCATTTCTTTCTGGGCTTTCTCATCTATTCAGGGCTCTGGTCTCTTCAGCTGCAAACATTCAGGTGAAGACCTCGGCTTTCTCCCCAGGGCTCCAGGGTACAAAACTAAACTCACTGTGTTCTCCTTCTCCATGTATTTACTTCCATGTTTTTGATTGAGCATCCCTTTATATAACCCACACAGGGGGGTGGGGAGACTCAAACCAAGTCACCCTATTGATGTGGTCAAATAAAAGCCCTAGTCTTGATTTAATAAAGTATAAGTGAAATCTCTGAATCTAATACAATCTAATATGTCCAGAGGAATAGAACAGTTTACAAACACAATGGGATATCTATTTTTGGAATTCGTAAATAATATCAAACTGCAAAAGTGTCCATGTTTTTGTTTTTCATGATAAACTTTTTTATAGTGAAGCTTCATATTGCATAAAAATTATATCAAAAGCATAGGGATTCCCATATATGCCACTCCCTCTTCTCCCTCATTTTCCCCTGTTAATAACATCTTACACTGTTGACATCCATTTGTTACAATTAATGAACAAATATTGCAACAAAGCTACAAACCAAGGTAGTTTACATTATGGTTTACATTTTCACTTTACCATTTTAAAGGATTTGATAAAATGAATCCATCATTGCAATATCATGCAATTCCAATGTCCTGCAATGCTCTATGTTCCACATATTCTTCCCTGTCCCTCCCCTAAGAACCTCTTGTAACCAAGATCTTTATATCAGTGTTGCAAGATTTTCCATAACACAATAAAAAGGCAAATTTGGTCCATGGTTGCATTCTCCCCTAATGTTTGTACTTTTCCCTACTTTGAGGATTTTGTGATGGAGACACCCACTCTGCTCCAGATTGAGAGGAGTTTAGAACTTATGGGGCAGATAGAAGGAACTATTTTGCTTGCAGTTGCAGATTACCTTTGTTTTTCATGATGGGGGTTTTCCACCGTCATCATTTTGTTAGTTGCCTTGGGTGAGTCTGATAAACTGGAGGGTAGGTGTTGGCTGCAACTCTGCTGAGAATCAGGGCTCAACTGGTATACAAACAGACCAAAGATTTAAGTCTCTGCAAGATTTATTTAACAGACTACTGCTAATTGTAGGATCAAATAAAAGGGGTAGAAGAAACATTTGTAAGGAAATTAGAAATGAATCTAAGTCTGTTACATTGGGGAAATTGATTACCATATATTCAAAGATAAGGCCCACCAAAGGGGTGCTGATTTCACAGGGTTGTGTGCCTTGCCTGTAGTGTCTGGATATCACTAGAGCACTAAAGAGCATCCCTTTTTGGGTTTTATTTATTGTGCTATTTAGTGAGATCAGCCTGAGATGAGCATAAGTATCACCTCCGAAATAAATTCCCAATCACTTTGAAATCTCTTAGCCGTAAAAATTCTTTTGGATTTGATGTTTCCTCCTTCTGGTCAGTCGTTTCCCAGATGAATCATTGGTTGGTATTTGGTATTAATCCCTTAGTGCCAAGGAGGCTCATCCCCAGGAGTCATGTCCCATGTTGGGGGTGGGGGGTAGGTATTGTGTTTATTTGCAGAGTTTGGCTTAGAGAATGGCCACATTTGAGTAACAAGTTGGTTTTCAGGAGGTAACTCTTTGGCAATAATTACTATAATACATAGTTTCCATTTTACAAGTATAAGGTTCATTATTTACAAGTGTTAATATTGTAGGCTTGGCATATTGTTTTGCTTTCCTTTTATTAGGCACTGCCTTTGTACTCTAGAGATTCTTGCCACTCTATTTGAGAATGTAGCAGAAGATTCCCCCCATGGTAGATAATACTTCCTTGGTTATTGTTTAGGTCTCCACTCATTAAGATAACACCCTATGACAACATGAACATATTCACATTCCACAGAGGCATGTCACAAGTTTATCCTTCTTCACACATACACTCATCATGGACACCCTGCACCAGTGACCCTCCCCTGCCACAGATACTGAAAGAACACTCACACAATTATATTCTCAACCACAGTCCTCATCCCCCACAGAGTTCACCTGTTCCTTCCTCCAGCTCTCCCTCAAGCTCAATGGATGGCCCAATCCAATTGCCCAAGCACACTCACACTCACACTCCAGCACCATCAACCACACTTACACCACTGCCCCCCTACCACTCCTATCCACTATCAAACTGCCACAATTCACCTTATCATAGACTCTGCCCAGAGTAAGCTCAGGCTCATCACTCTATGCCTATGCTATCTCCTGGTAACCCTTCTTCAAGTCTCTACCTTTTTGAGTCTGCTCAATATCCTTAGTTCATACCAGTGAGATGATGCAGCATTTGTCCTTTAGTAACTGGCTTAGTTCACTCAACATAGGTTTTTGTGTTTCATCCATGGTGTTGTATGTGTCAATCTTCATTCCATCTTACAGCTGATTAATACTCACATATGTATATACCACTTTTAGTTTATCCATTTACCCATTGATGGACACTTAGTTTGCTTCCAACTGTTGGTAATTATGAACATTGCCATGATGAATATTGGTGTGCATAAATCTGATCATGTTCCTGCTTTTCAATTCATCTAGGTATATTCGTAGTAGTGGGCTTGGCAGCTCATATGGCAATTCTATACTTAGCTTCCTGAGGAAACTCCAAAGCATCTTCCACATTGGCTGTACCATACTACATTCCCACCAGCACTGGCTGAGTTCTCCTATTCATCCAGATCTTCTTCAACACTTTCAGGTTTCTGTTTTTTGTTGTTGTTTTTGTTGTGGTTGTTGTGGCTTTAGGTAGAAGCTAGTGTAGCAAGTATAACATGACATCTTATTATAGTATTTTTATTTATTTATTTTTTTGAAGCACCAGGGCTGGGAATTGAATCCTGGACCTCATATGTGGTAGTCCAGCGCTCAACCACTGAGCCACATCGGCTTCCCTGAGTTGACATTTTTATTTGTTTATTTTTTTGTCTTTGTTTTTTTAGGAGGCACCAGGTACCAAACCTAGAACCTTCGATGTGAGAGTTGAGTGCTCACATGTGATTTGTATTTCCCTAGTTGCTATTGATGTTTAAGCATCTTTTCATGTGCTTTTTATTCATTTATATTTTTCTTTGGAAAAGTATCTATTCAACTCTCTTGCCCATTTTTTACATGGGGTGTTGTCTTTTCATTATTACAATGTAAGATTTCTTTATAGTTGCTGGATATTAGATACTTATCAGACAAGTGGGTCCCAAATATATTCTCCCAATAAATAGGCTACATTTAGACTTTCTTTACAAACTCCTTTGAAGCACAAACATTTTTTTTTTTTTAATTTTGAAGTGATCCCATTTATCATTTTTTTCTTTCATTGCTTGTTCTTTGGGTGTAAAATTTATTAAACCATTTCCTACTACAAGATCTCATAGCTACTTCCCTACATTATCTTCTAGGAAGTTTATGATCTTGGCTCCTATATTATATGTAGGTCTTTGATTCATCATGAGTTAATATTTATATATGGTGTGAGATCGTGATTCTCCTTCATTCTTTTGGATGTAGTATCCAGTATCCAGTTCTCCCAGCACCATTTGTTGAAGAGACTATTCTGTACCAGTGGGTTTTGTGGCCTTGTTGAATATCAGTGGATTGTATAATCGTGGGTCTATTTCTAAGCTCTCATTTGAGTTCCATTGGACAGCATGTCTATCCTTTTGCCAATACCATGCAGGTTTGACCACTGTAGTTTTGTAATATGATTTAAAGTCACACAGTGTGATTCCTCCAATTTCCTTTTTCTTTTTCAAGATGTTTTTGGCTATTCTGGGCCCCCTACCCTTCTAATAAATTTGATAATTGTCTTTTCCAGTTCTGTAAAGAATTCTGTTGGAACTTTCATTAAGACTCCAATGAATCTGTAAATAAATTTGGGTAGGATAGACATCTTAAAGATATTTACCTTTCCAATCCATGTACCTGGAATATTCCTCCATTTATTTAGGTCTTCTTTGATTTCCTTTATCAATGCCATGTAGTTTTCTGATTACAGTACATTCATATCCTTAGTTATATTTATTCCTAAGTATTTTATTAATCTAGATGCTATTGCAAATGGAATTTTTTTCTTGATTTCCTACTCATATTGCTCATTATTAGTGTACAGAAATGGTACTGATTTTTGTATGTTGACCTTATATCCTGCCAATTTACTTAACTTTTTTTTTCTCTCTAGAAGTTTTGTTGTAGACTATACTAGCCTTTCTTTGTAAAGGATCATGTCATCTGCAAATAGTGAAAACTTTATTGTTCCTTACCAATTTAGATGGCTTTTATTTCCTTTTCTTGCTTAAGTGCTCCTTATATAATGTTAAATAAGACTGGTGACTGTAGGCATCCTTGTCCAGATCTTAGAGGGAAAGCCTTTAGCCTTTCACCATTGATTATGATGCCAGCTGTGGATTTTTCGTATGTGCCCTTTTTGATGTTGAAGATATTTCCTTCTATTCCTACTTTTCAGTGTTTTTATCAAGAAAGGAAGCTGTATTTTTTTCAAATGCCTTTGTTGCATCAATGGAGAGGGTCATGTGATTTCTTCCTTGGATGTGTTAGTGTGGTATATTACATTGATTGATTGAGATAAAACCCACTTAATCAAGGTGTATAATTCATTTTATGTGTTGGTAGATTCAATTAGTAAATATTTTTGGCGGGAATTTTTGCATATAAGTTCATTAGAGAGATTGGTCTGTAGTTTTCTTTACTTGTAGAGTCTTTATGTGGCTTTGGCATTCCGGTGATGTTGCCATTTTAGAAGGCATTCTGTAATAGTCCCTCCTCTTCAAGTTTTTTGAAGAGTTTGAGCAGGATTGGTATTCGTTCTTTCTAGTACATTTGGAAGAATTCTGTGAAGCTACGCTGTCCTGGCCTTTTCACGGTTGGGAGGTATTTGATGACCAATTCAATCTCACAACTTGGGATTGGCCTTTTGAGTTCTTTTATTTCTTATTTTGTCATTGTAGTTTGCTCATGTGTTCTAGGAATTTGTCCATTTCATCTAAATTGTCCACCTTTTTTGGCATTCAACTTTTCAAAATATCCTCTTATGATACTCATTATTTCTGTGGGTCATTGGTGATATCTCCTCTCTCTTTTCTGGTTTTATTTGCATCTTTTCTCTTTTTTATTTGTTAGTCTAGCTAAGGGCCGGTCAATTTTATTAATTTTCTAAAAGAACCAACTTTTGGTTTTGTTAATTCTTTCTAATGCTTTTTAAACTCAATTTTATTTAATTCTTCTACAATCTTTGTTATGTCCTTCCTTTTACTTGGTTTGGGATTAGTTTGTTGTTCTTTGTCAACGTACAGGTGTGCAGTTAGGTCTGTGATTTTTAGCTCTCTCTTCTTTATTAATGTAGGTATTTAGGGTTATAAATTTCCTTCTGAGCACTGCTTTAGCTGCATTCTATAAAGTTTGATATGTTGTGTTTCATTTTCATTTGCTTTGAGGTAGTTTCTGATATCTCTGTCAATTTCCTCCTTGACACACTGAGTGTTTAAGAGTGTGTTTTCGTAAGTCCATATATTTGTGCCTATTCGGGTTTTTCAACCCTTATTTGTTTCCAGATTCTTTCCATTGTGATCAGAGGAATTATTTTGTATAATTTCAAAGTTTCAAAATTGCTTCAGACCTCTTCTATTACACAGTTTGTAGTCTACCATAGAGAATGATCCATGAGTCCTTTAGATGAATGTATTTTCTGCTCCTCGAGATGTAATGATTTGTGAAGATCAATTAGGTATAGTTCCTTTAAACATTTTATTCAAGATCTCTGTTTCTTTTTTGAGTCTCTATCAAGATGTTCTATGTAAGATGATAATGGTGTATTGAAGTCCCCACTATGATTATAGTGGCATCTATTTCTCCCACTTTTTTGCCAGTATTTGATTTATGTCTTTTGGGGCACCCTGGTTATGTGTATAAATATTTATAATCGTTCTTTCTTCTTCGTTAATTACCTCTTTTATTAATATATTGTGACCTTCTTTCTTTCTTACAACAGTTTTGCACTTAAAGTCTATTTTGTCTGATATTAGTATAGCTACTCCTGCCCTTTTTTGGTTATGTTTGTGTATAAAATCGTTTTCCAATCTTTCACTTCCAATCTACTTGTGTGCCTGGGTTTAAGGTGAATTTCTTTTAGACAGCATATAAAAGGATCATATTTCCCTAATCATTCTGCCAATTTGTGTCTTTTGATTGGAGAGTTTAATCCATTGACATTCAATATTATTAATGTTAGGCACTTCTTACTTTAGCCATGTTTTCATTTAGGCTTATATAGGTCATATTTTAATTTTATTACTCTTTTGATCCTTTTAGTTACTCTTACTAATAATCTTCCTTTCTGCATTCTCCTCCAATCCTCTCACTTTTTTTTTTTCCTTTCAACCTGCAGAACTCCCTTTATTATTTCTTGAAGAGCAGGACTCTATCAAACTCTTTCAATTCTTTCAGTTTCTGTTTATCTGAGAACACTTTGATCTCACCCTCTGTTTTGAATGACTGGCTTGTTGAATAATGATTTCTTGCCTGGCCTTTTTTTTTTTCTCTTCCTACACCTTCTTACTTCCATGGTTTCAGATGAGAAATCAGCAGTTAATCTTATCGAGCTTTCCTTATATTTGATGAATCTGTTTTCGCTTGCTGATTTTAGGATTCTCTTTGTCTTGAGCATTTTAAAATCTGCTAAGTATGTGTCTCAGGGTAGGTCTACTGGATTTATTGTGCTTGGAGTATGCTGTACTCACTGGACTTGTACATCTATGTCCTTCTTAAGAGTTGGGAAATTTTTGGCTATTATTCCTCAAATACACCTTCTGCTCCCTCTCCCTTCTCTTCTCTCTCTGGGATGTCCATAATGTGTATGTTTGTGCTCTTTGAGTTGTCAATTAATTCCCTGAGTCCCTGCAAATTTTTTAAAAAATTTTTGGCCTTTCTGTTCTAATCTGTTCGATTTTGGATGTCTTATCATTGACATTAATAATTCTTTCCCCTGCCTGTTCAAATCTACTGTTAAGTGCTTCTAGTGTATTTTTTCTTGCACCCTATGGCCACATGAATGCAATCATATTCCATAGAGGCATGCTACAGTTGCATCTTTCCCCACACATATCCTCCCACCACCACCCTGCACCAGTGACCCTCCCATGACATAGTTGCCAAAAATCACTCCTGCCGCGGTCCAGCCGAGGCACGAGGGAGCAGACTGAAGGTGGTCAAGGGCGTTGGCGAGAAATGATGAGTCCT
>JAQZBX010037015.1:0-23909 GCA_029593785.1 Cabassous unicinctus | reverse complement strand
TTTTTTTCTCAATCCAAATTAATACTACCATTTAGTCACAAACATCTCCACATTTTGAAAAGAAATTTCCTTGCTTGTACAAACTTAAAAATATCTACATAAACTCAATAAAAAATTAAGGACTTCCTGAATTTTGAACACGTTCATTTTCAAATTGTATGAATCACTTATTTGTGTAAAAGATGTTATCAAATCACAGTTTAAAAAGCCTCAGGCAGATTTTCTTGTTTTGTTTTACTTTTAGTTACTGTTGTTTCTTGGCTGCTTGATTGGAATTTTCAGTCTTAGCTGCCTACAAGCACATGATTTACTTCTAAATAAGGAGCTCAAAGGTGGAACATTCCTATGTGAATAAAACCCACTGCCTTCTCACCTCTCCTGCTTCCATCTTATTAATTTGTTCCATAACACCTGGCACATTATAAACAAATAAATATTGTTGACTACCAACTTAAAATTTTTTCCTTACCATGTTTAGAATGAAGGACTACCTTTCTTTACAAAACAGATTCAAGTAACTGGTTGATAGATTAGGGAAGCTGTGATTTGGCGGAGGATGGGGGATATGTGGAGAATCATGGCATGTGAATAAATAAATGACTAAATATTGGACCAAAAGCTGGAAGAATCAGTGTCTATGTCAGCTCTGTGGCCAACTCTATGAACTTGGGCAAGTCATAATACCTATAAAAAAAAAAAAAAGAGGGTGGACAAGGTTATTGCTGCCAAAAAAATAGTATATTCTGACAATGATTTGATTAAATGGATCTCTCACAGAGGCTGAGAAATCATGTTTGTAAAGTATGATTTTCATTGCAGTGGTATTTGTTGTAATGGATATTGAATAATAGAAGAAAAAGGCTTTATATTTTAACTGAACCACAAATAGCCATTTTTTAGGCATCTTTGAATTGCACATAAGAGAAGACAGGGGAGATCTCATGCTCAGAAAATATATGAGATCATTCCAGAGGTGAATACATACTATTTTCTATTCCCTACTCCATTTTAGTCATGTGTGATGAAATGGTTTGATGGGAGCTACATAGGAAATTACCGAGAATTTTTATATTCTGAGGTTCTTTGACTATTGGCTGACTGGGCAAAGGGGCAGGATTAATATCCATTTCTGGGGAAAATTTTTTTGATATGGAGGAATATTTCCAGGGAGAGATTTTTTCTTCTTGCTTCATTGGGCAGGAAAGCTTTATCTTGTTCTGTGAGGTTAACTATGGGAACAAACCACTGCTGGTTGCTGGGGAACACAAGGCAGAACGAGGAAGGGAGGGAATGCTCCGTTAGTTTCCCGGCTAGACAGGTCATATTGCACTAGGGGCATGAAGATGAGGGTAAGAGTTTTAAATCAGCTGTGAAATTATTTTGGTACCTAGTGTAGAATGAAGGATTGGGGTTATGTTTTCTTAGTAGTTTTCTAGAATAGACAAGCAGGAGTTTTGTATTTAAGCCTGTATGTGATGAAAGTATAGATCTTTGGGCACACAAAAATGTCAGTCATTTGGTCAAGCAGAAATAGGACTAGGTTTATTTTGGCTCTTGAGATAATAAACAGAAAAAAAAAATCAAGAAGGTCATTTTTGTCTGATCCTGGAGACTTCCATTATCAGAAAGTTTACTTTTTGCATGGACATACCAACAAATACAAAATTAACTTTAAAAACAAACAAAGAAAAAAGGTACATCCTTACCTATGTGCCTCGTCTTGTGAATCATGGTATTCCAAGTCATTGGTTGTTGATAGGAATGTTCCCAAAGGACGTACTCCAGGATTAAATATGAAATAATGCAATATCAAAGCAAGTTAATTCATGGATTATATGCCACACAAATGACAAAGTCTTTCATCTCCCAACTCAGAATCTGAAATCTCTCATAACTCAGGTATTTTCAGGAGCATTATATGAAACAAAATTCTAGTTTTTCCCAAATATTCAGTGACATCTGCTGATTTAGCTACTCTCCTTATTTTCTCATGGTAAGAGTCTCTATCACTAGTGAGGGTTAATCCCCTCTAATCAATTATCATCCAATAGGATTTAACTTTGCTTTTTCCTACTTTCTCTGCTCTCTGGTATCCATATTCTCTTGCAGGAAGCTCCTGATAACTTGAATATTTTACTAGACTCTTCCTTCTGCCTCTTTGCCTTAACAAAAACATGTATTTCTCCTGAAAATAAAAGGAGCATTCCTCAAAACTCTCTCAAAAAGATGAACTTCCTTTTCTATCCTTCCTGACAACCCTCCACCTCACCCTCGTACACATCCACACCTCTATTTTTAGGCTATTAGTTGCAGCCAGCACTCTCCAAACTTTCCACTGCCCCATCTAGGTGTGTAGTCAAGCATTCTTCTTCATTAACCATATTCCATGAGGTATTCCACACTCTTCCTACCCTATAGCCCCGTGAGTCCTTGCTCTGCGTTCCCTTCTCTTGTTCCTCCTCAACTCTCAAATATTCCTGAGCGCTTTAGCATTTGATTTTTAATCTTCCTCTGCCAAACTTCTGCTATCACCTTAGGCAGCTTTAAAAGCAACATTTATGGTGCTTGTTACAATGTCTTGACTTTTTAGCATCCAGTTAATTTTACTATCGTGTCTCCCTAGTCTTCTTCCCTGGACAGGGCCTGGTCTTGTTTCCTGAAGAATTGTCTTGAGCACTGAGATCCTGGTATCTGAACGAAAGCCCACATCTTTTGTATCCCCACCATGGGCACTCTTTGACATCTGTATGACCTTTTGCCTCTTAACTCTTTACTACTCTCTCAGCCCACTCATGGTTCTACAGCCCTTCTTTTCCAGCCTATATTCAATAGACACTAATCTCAATTAGTGCTCTTATTTTAATTTTGAAGAAAAATGGAAAATATTGAGACGTATACAAAATAATACAGCAAACATCTTTGGATGTACCACCTAGAATTAACAAATGTAAGATTTTGTTGTATTTGCTTTGATAAATCCTTTGATTACAGTTGTAAAGAATTCAGAAGATTAAGATTTATTTTTCAGCAATGTCATTATGTATAACATGTATGAATGTGAGCAGCTACAGTGCAAACAAGAAGCTGAAACTTGTGCTAAAGGGCATAGTTAAAAGTTGTCAAGATTCAGATGAGAAGCTTTTTTACAATGCTATGCAGGAGAAATTGGCCAGAAGTTTGGGGCTTGGGGTAAAGCCAAAGTGTGCTAGGATAAAGCCTGTTTTTCAAGATGTCAGATATACTTTCATCTCTATTGAAGTTTAACTGTAAATCTAGAGCCCAACCATATATGAAGCCTTACTAATCATAGATATCTGTGAGTTTCTATAAAGCGCCTTCTAACTTTTTTCCTCTGCAGTAATAAATAGCGGGTCATTGAAGAGACTAGAGTTGTTTATTTGTTTTTTTTTTAATTTGTGTTTGTAAAAGGAGGGTAGAAATCTCTAATTTTATCTCTTCTGATATTTTTATATTTCAGTAATGAAACTATTCCCAGATAACATTTAACTAGTAAGATCTTATCATAAACCTACATCTAGTTGATAATTGTTGCTTTCATAGAATTCTAATGTTACTCTGAAATATCTTAATCTGCCTGATTGCATTTACCAAAAGGTCTTAAATGGACAAGCCATCAGCTTTACTAGAGATCAGTTTAATGGTGAAACCTGTTCCGCATATTTTGCATTTGCTTATCTTGAGTTGGAATATTTTGGTAAATTCTACTCATTCTGCTGACTTTAATCAACATTTTAATTTAAAAAGAATGTTTATATCTATGTCAGATGTACACACATTTATTTCCTGAGAGCTTCAAATTAATAAATGCATTCCAAAAATTTTTAATCAATTTTGTATAATGTTGTATCCTAAGCATGTGGCTTAAAATTTCTAGAATACTCTCATTATCTATATGATTTATATGAAATAAAAATGACTTCATTGTTACAAGTTTATGTATATTTAATAAAAAATTTTTTTAACAAATCTGAAAAACTGAATTGGGTAGCCTATGTGTTGGGAATATACTAACCATGAAGATAATGTGGGAAGCTGGAAATGCCAGGCTAGAGATTCTTAATTGTTTGGGTTTGCATATTGTTGAAAACTGAGAAAAATTTAGAAAGAATGCAGTAAGACAGTATTCTGAGAAGGGTTTTGCTCACTGAGGGTAAGGAGATAGAATATAATACTTAAGGGATGTCCACCATCTCACATCATAATATCAGTGTCAAGTAAAGTGGAAGACTCTTTAACATTGATCTTATGAAGGTGACAGAAGGATCCTTTAAGAATTACTGAACCCAAACTCTGTAATGAGTATTATGGAGAATTTTGTTATAAATATCTGCATGATAAATAATAAAAACATATCGTTTTTGGTCAATGTTCATGTCCTCCTTACAAAGATTCTGGGGATAACCAGTGAGGCCAAATGATCTTCCTTTTATATTCTAGCAGCTCTTGTTTCTACTCTGTATCTCTCTCTTACCTGAAAAGCATGTCTATTTTCATTGCCAATAGTATTCTGACTACCTTTCTCAGGTGTCATTTATGCTCTTGTGATGAAAGAAACATTTCCAAACTGCTTTTCCATCCAGCAGCATCATGTCAGTTCCTATGTAAACCACCGCAACAGAAGTTTTGGAATTCACCACGTAACCCCTGAACTTCTACTATTATAGGAACCATGCTTTCACCTGTCATTTCACTTGAACATTATTAAGATAACATTATTAATAAAGATTACATTATTAATAATGTTAAGATGAAATCTTAACATTATTAACATATTAAGATGATTTGAATTTTATTGGAATTGTGTTTTGCTATCATTATTAAATAATAAATATAATTATGATTATATAATAAGAAAGCTCTATGCAAAAAGACAAACAGATATGAAATAATGTTGGCGTATTAAGTGGTGCAAATCTTGGAATCAGAAGGAATGCCTGTATTTCTGGTTGCATCTCTGGTGTTATGAGCTTATCAGCAAGATTTAGCCCTCATAGACTGATGGAAAGATAAGCGATAAGACTAATTTCTTACTTTAAAATTAGAGTCAAAGAAACTTTCAGTGTGAATTGGCTAAAAAGAGAAGAGAACTGGAAAGTAAAGGGCACATTAGACTGGAACCTGAAGTGACAATGCTGTATTACATAGCAGAGATTCTACAGGATGTCAAAAGGTTGGTGATTTAATTGCCTGAATGCATGATGTGGTGAGTCAGTTTAGGCTAGAGCAAACTGGACCTGTCACTGAAATCACAATAGGTAAAAATGGACCTATTCAATCTGCCTCTCAATGCCCCAAATTCTTCTTGGTTATAAATTAGAGCTTCTAGACAATGCATTAACTCATTCGGGTCACCAGGGTACTATGTCAGCTCAGTGCTCACAATTGCCCATGACCAATTCTGCACTTTCCCCAGCAGGAGGGATGCAATGTCATTTTGTACTCTCTTCTTTAGGATAATGTCAGGTCTGAAAGGGAAGGAACAAAAGAAGTTTGCTGCTTTCCTTCTACCCACCCAAGCTTAGCCATTTTCACACCCCTCCTTCCACTTGGCCAGACTAAGAACCAGACAGAAAATGAGCTTAGAGGGTGTGTAGTTACTCTCAGGCTTGAATTAAAAAAAATAAAAAAAATAAAAAAAAAATGGTGCTTGCAACTGCGTCCTCGAGTGGAAGGAAATGGCCAAATGGGGAGAATGGGAGGTCTGGACAGTTTTCTAACCCATCCCTGGTAAAATCATCACAATATGACTCCTCTTGCTAGGACCAATATTTTAATTTGGCTGCTGTCTGCCTTCCTGACAGTGTCTTGTTCTGCTATCATCCAGCAACACTAGCCTTCTTTTATTTAGGTAGATATGCCTAGACCTCACTGCATCTGCGCTTTGAGATTTGCTATTCTCCTTGCTTGACTAGGGCTACTCTTCACCTAACAACTTCCAGCTCATCTGTTGGATTTCCACTTACACATCACTTCTCCAAGGAAGAATCTATACTAGAATCCTCTCCCCTTTTTCTGCATAAAACCCTGTTTGCAGCATTGTTTGCAGTATATGATTGCAGTTTACAATCATACACTACTGTGTTATGTTTGCTGAATCGCTGAATCTTTCTCTTCCCCACTAGACTGTAAGCTTAGGTATGCTGCTACCACATTTGTTTTCTTGACTACTTTATACCTAGAACCTGGTACAATTCCTGGCATACAATAGGTGCTCAGTGAATGAAGTACCAATATCCACTATCCTGTTATGTGCTCAGGGTCTTCTCGTTAATATAGTAAATTGAGAGTCTATTTTGACCTGCAAGGTCTGGGAGAATGCCACTGACACGTTGACACCATGGATGTGGGAAATGAGACATCTAAAGTCCAGATCTGAAAAATAAATTTTAATAAAGTTTCCTATGCTTTAGCCCCTCCTCCATTTGCTGCATTCATGTTCTTCTCCTATTTCAGCTTACCTCATTCCCTAGACAGCAGTGGGCATGTTATCAGAAGTCTGCAAATGTGACCTTAACCCCCTAGTTCAAAGTCATTTGTCCTCGGAGACCTTATCCAGTGATTTCCATGGCCCCTCCATAAACACCAGACAACCAAATTGTGAAAGCCCTTTTCACTTTAAATTTAAAATTTTCCACAAAAATGTATCATTTTATTTGAAATATACAGGTTTTAAACTGTAAACACTTCCATATTCATGTATTGGTACCTATATTAATATTTTAATATAATAATGTAAAAATGCTTTCTAAAACCAAATATCAGTGACTAAGAGTCAAGTTTTTTTCTTATTGTTTTTTTGTTTTGTTTTGTTTTTAATTCATAATGTCACCTACAAATTAATTCTGTAGCTAGGATAATTCCATAGCTCTTGCTTCCCACAGACAAAAAACAAGGAGTGAAAAGGAATAACAATTTCAGGACTGTTTAAATCATAACAGTACCCAGTATTAATACAGGACTACAACCCCTACTGCCCCTATTCTACATCTCTCTGCCTCTGTCCTCAGGTGCTGCTTCCTTTATATGTCTTGGAATTACTCTTAATATTTCAGAACTTCATCTCTTCCAGCTTCTGTTCTTAGTAACATACTTCCTATTTTTGCTATGACAGTCACTTCAAAGCTGAGAGAGAATTTTTCCACTAGATATAACAGTCTTTAAGACCCTCAAAAGTGTTGTCTTGCTCTTTGAATGGCATGTGTCGATCTCACTGAAGAGATGCAATAATTTCCCCTTGTCACAGAGACAAAGGGCATGTTTCTCCTCAGGCCACAGCGGGGTCCATATTGGTAAGCAGCTTGTATTCCAAACTAAGGCACATACATTCTTTCAACAAATATTTATTATCATCTGTTATGTGCTAAGCACTCTTAAATGCTATGGATTAGGCAATTAACAGAAACAGATGAAAAACCTGCCCTCAAAGCTTTGAGTCACCCAGAGATTTTGGCAACCAATTGTTTCTTTTCTTTGCTCAGAAATCTTAAAGCTCAGATCCTCAGGGCTCATAGTGTCAGGCCTGAACCCTTGCCCCGTTTCTCAGGAAGAGCTAATGGGCTTTCATGCAAATAGTCCATCTGAGCCTCTTGGAAATTGGATCCTTGTTGGATCCAGTTGCTATGTAGCACAAGCAATCGGGAGCTAACAAAATCAATGGCTAACGTTACTGAACACTTGAGTGCCAAACAGAGTGCTAAGGTATTGGCAAATATTAATTCATTTAACTCTCGCAACAACCTTAGAAGGAAAACACTATTATTATGCCCATTTTACAGCTAAGAAATATAAGGGAATTGAGGGACTTAAATAATTATTCACAGTAAGTCAGTGAAGGTGCCAGGCCTTGCACTTTTGTCATCTGACATCAGAGTCTGCGCTTGATACTGGAGAGAAAGATTAATAAAGCAAGCAATCAGCTGTTCTCAAGCAAATCCTTTCTCAAGTTGTTCACAGTGTAAAGGGAGAGCAAACAAGTCAGCAGGTTCAGAAAACATGTCCAGAAGAGAAAAACTCGGCATCATAGAGGAATTGAGAGTGCCGAGCACCTAAGAGCAATTTGGTTAGGAAAAGCTTCCTAGAGGAGATGACTCTGGAGTGGTATTGTGAAGAATGACGAGGAGTTAATCATGTTGACAAAGGAAGAGCTTGAATTGCTGGCAAAGTAATATATAGTCACATGCAAATATAAGGAAGTGTTTCACAAGAAGGAACTGCAAATGGTTCAGTGCCCTTTAGGAATGTGAGGGCGGCAGGCATGATGATTGGAGGGAAGCCAGACCACAGAGGCCCAATTATCAAGGACCATTTATGCTTGCTTAGGAGTTTCAACTCTACCCTGGAGAGATGGAAAACTACCAAGAGATTTTATGAAGAGAAATGGCAGGATCAGACTTGCATTTTGGAAAGATCCTTCAGTGGCTCTGCAGAAACTTCATGTAGAAAACAAAACTACTTAGCAAAAGAGCATGTTCAGAAACCAACCTGGCAGAGTAAAAAGATCCATAAATTTTAGCATTATACACAGACTCCTTAATTTTCTTCTCTGGAAAATCGCAACATATACTTATACACCTAACAAGAAGTGCTCAGCCTCTTCAATTTGTTGCTCCAGCTCTTCTCTCCCCATTTCTTCACAGGGGTTGTATCTAGAAGACTGACCACATCAATAGGCTGCCCCACCCTCTGGCTTCCAGTTGGCCTCAGCCATGGGAGATCAAAAGGACTGAGCAGAGGAGGGGCCACTGTGAGGTGGTAGTATAAACTATGTAAATCTCAACTCCTGCCTGGTGGCTCTCTTTGCCAGCCTGCCATTCTTAGGATGGTAATGGCTCCCCACTGGCTCCTTCAGTACTCTCCACTGTCCCTTGTGATTTTCCTACAAAAGCTACATCTTTGTAAATAGTCCCTTTATTAATCTCTACTCAAATTACCCAAATTGAATGTGCCATCTGTTTCCTGCAAGGACTCTGATTAATGCAAAAGAATATGGGAAAATAGGCATTTTCACATACTGTTAGTGGGATTATAAATTAATGCACCCTTTCTGAGAGCAATTTGACCATAATAAGAATTTTGAATGCATGTATCCCTTGACCTAGAAATCTATCAGGTAGGAATTTTCCCAGTGGATATAATCTTTAATACATGTATAGAAAAATGTTTATTGTGGTATTCATTAATGCTTTAAAAAAAAAAAAAAACTAGGAAAGATATATAATTTATAGAAGCTGGTTAAATAAATCTCCAAGATAACTTTTGGAATTAAAGCACAAGTTGCATAATGGTATGCATAATAAGATCTCTTTGATATAAAACATATATTTATATTTATACAGATAGACAGCATTAATGGTGTTCACATTTGTGAAAAGGGCTGGAGGCAGAGGGTGGTGATGGAGGTAGATTTTTACTTTTCATTTTTCTAAACTTTCTATTACCTAACTTTTAACAAATTATTTTTAAATTTAAAATATCTTTTAAATGGAAATCTCAGGGGATTGTTGAGGGAATTAAATTCATAATATATCTTAAGTTGCTATTAGATATCTGGTCTGTAAGAAGACCTGGTCTAGGTAATAAACAAGGACAACCTAAACTACAGCAAGGGTAGTAGCTGAGGAAGAGAAGTTGGGTTTTAGAGTGGCATAGGAGTTGGGATTGCTGACTATTCAGATAGCAAGAGTAGAGTGTATTCCAGTAGGTGAAGAAAGGATTCTAAAACGATTATCAGTTCTGACTTAAGGAACTGTGTTTGGAGGCTCCACTCACTAAGATTGAGTGCAGCAGAAGATATAGATTTGGGGAGGGAGATGATAAGTTTGGTTTTGGGTATATGGAGTTTCTGGCACCTGTGAGATATCCAGGTGGGTTGTGTAAAAGGCACCACGTGGAATGAGAGCAAATCAAGTGATCTCTTTACCCTGGAATATTGTTTTCTGGGGCGGGGTGCAAGAGTTCAACATCAGTTGGAACCTTTAAGAACCCTTTTGGAATCACTTTTTCCACCTTGAACCTTTTCTCTCATCAGTATATGTTCTTCCTTTTTTAGGTCTTAGGAGTTGAAGGTGGCATTGTTTCTTGGTTTCAGCTAAAACCTGTGTCCATTGATACAGTTAAATCTGCACTAGCAATCTAAGATACTAAAACGTTTGATAATTTAACAGTGTAACTGAACTCGTGTCTTGCTTTCTGCTTTTTCTTACAGTGCATTTTTGTACTGAGAAGATTTTCATCCTTTTCTACTACTGTGTATTTGGTTGATAAAATTATATTTATAATTTTAACTTTTCTTGTCTTATTTTCTCATGGGAAAATGTACGATAATGTTAATAAAAGGAATCATCTTACATCCTTCTGAATTAGAGCTAGGGTTAATTTTAATGCAAAACAACAAAGCTGTGGTGATTTGCAGAAAACTTGTTAAAGCAAAAAGCTGAATAAATAAAGTATATCCACTTCTTACATCTCTTTGTAATTATTAACACTTCACCCACCTGAAACCTCAAAAACATATTTACATGTTAGTTGCTAAAGAAAAAAAAAAGGGAGGAGAAGAAGATGTGTTAAAATATTTACTGGCCCCTTCCACAAAATGCTTTCTTTTAAATAAAGGGATTATAGATCAGTAATGTCAAGATATTCTGCATAGCATGTCTTTATCAAAATAAGGAATCTTTTTATTAAAGCATCCCAGAAAGGGGAGATTTATGGATTGAAGGCAGTGTGTTTAATATGTCCATATCCATCTAGATTGACAGTTCTCACAGACATGAATTTCCCCAGAGAGACGGTGTTACTGGTGTCAGTGGATGGCATCATTTACTTCAATGTTCCATTATTAAATTGATAACAAGATAATTCCTCTGCTTCTCAGAGACATGACAGGGTTTACAATGGTTAACACTTTTATTGCATGGGATTTGGTGTTCTAGGTAGTTTTTAATAAGAAGCACATTTGTATATCAATAATGAAAAAAATTTCAAGTGAAAACAACATAGTAAAATAAAATCAAAATCAGATATCCCAGATAACGCAATAAGGCTATTTAAAGAATATTCTGCTATGTGGCTTTGTTTAAAAGAAATGTACTCCTATATTTCCTCTAACCATTCAGCTAACACAATTCTACTGCTTAGAAGCATATATTATAATTTGTTGAAATTGAAATATTTGGTTCAGTATTTGTATATACAAAAATATAATTTTAGACATTTCAGCGATCTAACTACTGAGGCAGAGGAACTAGCTAATATTTCTTGAGTGTTTTATGTTTATTATTTATCAATACAGGTATAGAAGAAGAAATATTGGGTTAGATATAGGGCTGAGATTAGAGATAGAAATAAAGATGTATATAAAGAGACAAATTTAATATAAAATACTTTAAAAACTAACTCTACAATTCACTGTGATAGCTGTTATTAATCTTACATTACAAGTGAGGAGACTAAGGCTCACAGAGATCAGTAACTTACCCAAGAGGCTATGAAACTTATCCATGACCCACAGCTAGTAAAGGTGGAAGTCTATGTTCTTTTCTCTGCATCGCTTGTAGGGCTGTAGGGTTAGAAAGAATGTTCTTTGTCAGAGGTAAATAACTCACAAGCAGGGGAGGTAGGTTTCAAACCTAACCATATCTGGCTCCAAATCACTCCATTCACTCCTTGGAAAGTTAAAATTAATTAATATTTAGGTAGCTATATTATATTTGAAGGCAAACGCTGGGGACCAATGGTAGGAAAATGTGAGTCAAAAAGAAGTCTTTCAAGTTGGAGATGAAACCAAGGTCTAATTAAACAGGGGTTGGGTGAGCACCTCCAGGTTAAGGGAAGCCCAAAGGGAGTGGAATTAATCCTATTGTTGCAGCAGAAGTGAGACTTAGACGATGAGAAACCCCAAACGGCACTCGGAGAGGCGGAGGAACAAAGTTTTATTACGCACGGGCCCAGAGGAGAATTCAGTCTCCAAATTCTGAGCCCCCAGTATCACCTTTCGTGGGGTTATATAGGTGCTTGTTCATTGGCTAGTGGGTTGCTGGGCAAGCGGGAAAATTCCTTAAGCAGGTGGGGTTTACAAAAACAAAAAAAGCAAGTTTAGCTTATCTCCCTAAAGCAGAGGACCTTGGGCAGACGAGGAGGAGAGGAGCCAGGGAGCTGTTTATCTTTCTGAAGCTGTGGGTGTCAGTTAAGGGGTGGGGGGATCAGGGCTGCAGTATCTTCTTCATCATTCTTCCCCTTTTGATGCCCTTATAATTCCCATAGGGCATCATCTGTACTTAGTGGCCTATGCTTTCTTAAGGCTAGAATTTTGATAGTAGTTAGGCGAGTTACGGTTGTTTCAATGAACCTGATGAGTGCATTTATTATGCATGGGCCGAAGTGGCCACTATGAATAAGATAACCAAGGGTCCAGCCAGAGGCAGAAGCCAAGAAGTCCACTGTCTGAGGTTCCAGCCCCAGAATTCGTTTAAATGATCCCTCCTCTTTTGAATTCGATCCCTAAGTTCTTTCACTTTGGTAGTGATTATCCCTGACTGGTTAACATAGTAGCAGCACTCTTCCCCTAGGAGAATGCATGCTCTCCACTTTTTGGCAGTTAACAAGTCAAGGGCTCTTCTATTTTGTAGGGCTACTCTGGCTAGTAAGTTAATCTGGTTTTGGAGGGAAACCAAAGAATCTGTCACTCGCTCCATGTCTTCATTTAATTCTCAAGAAAGCTTATAATAAAACCCAACAGAGGAGCCCAGACCTCCCAGCCCTGTTCCTATCCCCATGGCCACTCTTGCCCCTATGAGGATGGAGGTGAGTAAGGCCCTTTTGGCTCTTTTCTGATGGGGGCTTAGTGCCAACTCCAGTTCTGTTTCATTGTAGATTGATATTTCAGGTGTTAAAAACACCAGAATGCAACTTCCTGTCCAGTTGGCCTCTAAGCACCTATATGCAGTACTTCCACAAAGCAAAACAGCCTCCAGGGGGTGCATTGAGTCTGATTGGTTAACAAGGTTTGGTAGGCAGTGCACAAAGTCTCAGGGATGTCTTCACTGGGCTTTGACCCTGGTGCGGGGCTGCCTCTAAGACAGGTTAGATTACTCTCTGCGACATTTAGGCAGACGTTGAGGGCTATAGGGCCAATAGGGGCAGTCCAATTACCGGTTTCCGTCAGGGTTTAAGTTCCATTCAGGAGGGGCTGGGGTGCCCGAGTTGGTTGTCTTTCTCAGGGACAGTCACAACCAACAGTAGTTGGTCCCAGGGTTGATATTGTTGAGGAGAGCATAGGTGGTGTTAATCAACCACCTCACCTGTTGTTGTACAGGGGCTGTGAACTGAGTAAGCTGATAAAGTCCTGTTAAAATTGCTCACTTATACTTGGGGCCCTTGGTTAGTCGGACTTGTTTTAAGCTTTCTTTCCGGGCTATATCTTGTACCCTGCCCCCATCTGACATGCCTGCGTGTGTATAATAAGTCCAACAACTGACCGCCCCTGGTGTGCCGTAATTCTGCAGCTACCCCCAAATTTCAGTCTGGCCATCCAGAACTTTTGTCCCCTTTCCTCACAAACTGAGGCTTCAGATAACTTATAACATTCTGCTGGCATATAGGTACGGTAGATAAAGGAAGAGGAGGGTTGGTATTTTCCTGCAAGCTGTTTTAACCTATTTGCTGCTGAGAGGGGGGCAGATTTGTAACAACTGGAGCAGGGCTTAGAACTGGCGTCAGCCCTGAGGGAGAATAGGAAAAGCAACCTAAGGCACAGAAACATCCTACAAGGCACAGGTATGTCACTATGAGTAAAACTCTATTTACTATTGTCCAGTCTGCAGGGGCTACAGCAGCCAGTCCAATTCTGAACATCAGGGTGAACGGTCCAACCAGGAACAGGAACCACCAGGAGCAGGGATCCATTCAGCAGGTGATAGATGAGGATGGTGTTTGGTGATTCTGGGTGACTCGAACTATTAAGATGTGGCCGGATACGGGTTGGGCTGTCCAGCTGTCTGGTTCTTTGTCGGGGTGTGCTTTCTTGACCCCGGAGTGGTGGATCCAAGGGACGATGCCTGCAACTTTAAGAGCAGTGGGAGTTACAAGGATCACAGTATGTGGACCTGTCCAGGTAGGCTGAAGGGGTTCTTTTTTCCAGTTTTTGACCCAGACTTGGTGACCTGGCAGGTGGGGGTGCACCAGGTGTCCCAGGGGGATGAGGTCTCGGGACAAGAAAGTTCTATGTGTTTGGGCTAGAGTTTTCCCCAGCTACTGTAGGATGGAATCTTGGCCAGCCTCTCCCAGGAGCTTGATATTTCCTCTGAAGGCCTGGATAATTGGGGGTGGCCTGTCCAAATAGAATTTCAAAGGGTGAATAGCCGGTGGGCCTTGGGGTACACTTAACTCGGAGGAAGGCTAGAGGAAGTAAGTCTACCCAGGGAAAGCTAGTTTCTTGGCAGAATTTGACTAGGGTGACTTTGAGTGTTCAATTCATGCGTTCGACTTTCCCTGAACTCTGAGGCCTATAAGCGGTATGAAGTTTCCACTTAATCCCAAACATCATTGCCAATTCTTGGACTATAGTGGCCATTGTAGCTCCCAATGGACAGAGGCAGCCCATGCCGGGGAATGATTTCTCTGAATAAAGCCTTAGTGACTTCACTTGTCTTTTCAGTGCGAGTGGGAAAAACTTCAACCCAGCCTAAAAAGGTGCATATCATCACCAACAGATATTTGTACCCTTGACTTGAGTTTACTTCTGTGAAATGTGTAAGATCTTCAAAAGGGGCTGTACCTGTGTGCTGGATGCCGGCCAGGGCTCGGGGGCCTTGTAGAGGGTTGTTTTTGGAACAAACTTGGCACTGGCTGCTGATGGAGGTACAGAGGGAGGCCAGTCAGGCTGTGTAGTAGTATCTTCCAAGTAAGGCTTCTAGAGCTGTTTTCCTTAAGTGGGTGAGTTGGTGGTATTGCTGGATGAGGGCATGAGCGGCTCCTTTCGGGACAAAAATCAGGTTATCTGGGAGCAGCCAAGTTCCTTCGGGGGTCCGGCTTCCCCCTTCTTTCTAGGCCCATTCCTGTTCATCCCAGGTATAGTTTAGTTGATTAGTTTCTTGTCCTAAGAGGGACAGCTGCGGTGTCGATTCCAGGTCTTGTATTCCATGGGCTCCTTCAGCTGCTTGCCGAGCTGCTTTGTCGGCTAGCCTATTCCCTTGAGTGACCATATCCATCCCTTTCTGATGTCCCCGGCAGTTGGATGACGGCAACTTTGTCTGGTTTCCAGATTGCTTCTAATAGTTGAAGGATTTCTTCTTTGTTTTTAATTTCCTTTCCCCCTGCAGTCAGGAGGCCTCTTTCTTTATAAATCGCTCCATGGATATGAACAGTAGCGAATGCGTATTTAGAGTCAGTGTAAATGTTTACTGCCTGCCCGGCAGCTAGCTGCAGGGCTCGTACCAGTGCCCAAAGTTTTGCCCATTGGGCCGACCATCCCCGGGGCAGAGATGCTGCTTCTACTACCTGTTCGGCAGTGGTGACTGCATACCCAGCAAGCTTTTCCCCGTTTCTAGCAAGACTGCTTCTGTCTGTAAATAGCATCTGGTCCAGGGAAGGAAGTGGTTTGTCTTGGAGGTTGGGGCGACTGGCGTAAATTTTCTCGGTCACTTCAACACAGTCATGTTCAGGGACTCCCTCTTCATCTGGCAGGAAAATGGCAGGGTTTAGACTGTGCACTGTTTCTATTGTTACTCTGGGGTTTTCACAGAGTAAACCTTTGTAATGTGCGAGCTGGGGGTTAGATATCCACCGGTGCTTGTGTGAGTTCATTAGGGCAGTGACCGCATGTGACACCATGACACGAATAGCCTGTCCGAGGGTTAACTTTTCAGCTTCTTTGACGAGGGTTACGGTTGCTGCCAGGGCTTTCAGGCAGGGCGGCCATGCTGCAGTCGCAGGGTCCAGCTGCTTGGAGAGGTAAGTGATGGGCCTCTGCCAGGGGCCAACTGTTTGTGTGAGGACTCCCAGAGCTGCTTTGTTCTTCTCATGCACAACAGGTTGAAGCTGCGAGTTACATCTGGGAACCCCAAGGCAGAATAGCTCTATTCTCGCTGATCTGGGCTGGACCTTGCAACTCATGGAGGGGCATCTGTAATGCGGGTTGTGCTGACTGGAGCCTCCTTGCCATTGGTGTTCGGGGGTTGTCTCCAGAGGGGGTCAATGGTTCCAAAGGGACCGAAGATAGGGGTGTCTCTGGGAGATCCGACTGTGCTCCCGGGCTAGGAGGCTACTCTGTTGCCCGCCTGTCCACATCTCTCATGAGAACTTCAGCTTGTCTTAGCTAAGGAGTCCAGACAAAGTTTGGGTGAGACGTTATGCCGTATGATGTAGCCGCAGAAAACAGGTTAGGGTCCACACAGGCTCCATAGCATACACAGTGAAGTCACAGACTGGTACAGCAGACGCAAGCCTCTGCTGTCCTCACTCACACACACAGTCACTCAGAGGTCATGCAGTCCCTCCCACAGGGATTGCCCTATTCTGGAATCTCGGTACTCGAGATTTCAGGAGGTGATCAGTCTCCTCTTCCATCTGGAAACAGGCCTGACTGAGGACTTGGCACCCGGCGACTTACCTTTCTGGAGTCTTCTGGCACTGTTCAGTCCGCCTCCCCACTGAGTCAGGCCGGGGTATGGGGGACGCAGCCTGTGGGGACCACTTCAGAAGGAGGTCCCATTAAGAGGACTGTGGCACCTACCTCATTCGCTTGGAGATCGCTGCTGGCCGCGCCCATCATCCCCAAGCCGGAGGCACAATGGGCCTGCTGGGTTGGGTTTCCCACTCAGGGAACCAAATGTTGCAGCAGAAACAAGACTTAGACGATGAGAAAGCCCAAACAGCACTCGGAGAGGCGGAGGAACAAAGTTTTATTATGTGCGGGCCCAGAGGAGAATTCAGTCTCCAAATTCTGAGCCCCCAACATCACCTTTCATGGGGTTATATAGGTGCTTGTTCATTGGCTAGTGGGTTGCTGGGCAAGCGGGCAGGCAGGGTTTACAAAAACAAAAAAAAGCAAGTTTAGCTTATCTCCCTAAAGCAGAGGACCTTGGGCAGACGAGGAGGAGAGGAGCCAGGGAGCTGTTTATCTTTCTGAAGCTGTGGGTGTCAGTTAAGGGGTGGGGGGATCAGGGCTGCAGTATCTTCTTCATCACTATCTCCCACTGATGAGTGGATCAACACCTTTACATGTTTTAAAGATGTGTTTTATTTCTCAATAGCTTTATAGATCATGGATCCCTAATGATTCCAGGTGGACTACTTTTTGTTTTGCCAAGAATAATGGGAAGTTTTCTTATCACTGGCAATGCCAACTGCTGTCCACCGCAGATGTGGTGTCCCAGTGGTTTCAAAATATTCTGGGATCCATTTAAAATGAAAGCTGTTGCTCCATACCAAGGAGTTAAAACAAAATAGTGTCTTCAAAGTTGAAAATGGGGGGATTCCACATGTTTGAAGCTTCATGGATAAGAAAGTAAAGCATTTTCTCCATCAGTGATTCTGGAAGGGTCTGACACCGTGCACAATCACTTGAAACATTTCCTTCACTATTCCAAATTATAGCTCTACATGAAGCATTGACAAGACAATAAGTCTCTGGGCCATGTTATGTGAGTGAAAGGCTAATTCTTGTGAATTTAGTCCTTGTAGTTAAATGGAATGACACAGTTTGAAGTCCTTTCAGAGTTATAAGAAATTAAATTGTCCTCTCTGTAAAGCATGCTATATTGCAACTTTTTCAGATTCTCAACCAAAAGCGATTTAATACCAAATTCCGACAAATGAGAACTGAAAGTCAATGGATCTTAAGCATTAATATTGTTAGATTGCTCTTGCTGTACTAATCCTTTCCTTCATCTTTTTCATGAGTAAGACAGGTGTTATTGGATAGTTACCATATCTGTTAATCAAGGTTACAGCTAAGACATTTTACCTGAAAAACTGAAGCATATAGGAAAGAATCCCCACTATCAAAGGGGTACACACTTGTTGGGCAGAGAGGATAAATAAGAAAGAAGACATTACTTAATAAAATCCATATCTATACAGCCTGTAAATACTACAGGAGTAAATGCCTATGCACACACATACACATGCACATGCTCAACTGCTATTTTAACTACATTACAGAGAAGAGATGACACTGCGGGGTTGTCAGGAAAAGCTCCATTATTGATAAGGCATGCAAAGTGTATATTACTGATAAGTACCACATTTAAATGTGGACAACTCAGGAGGCATAGTAGTATTTTTATCATTGGAAATGAAGTATTGTTTCATCAAGCTGGAGATTATGGAAAAGATCATCCTGATTAATTTAGTTAGGGTCAATGATTCTGGTGTACCACTTGCTCAAATTAAGCAAGTCCTTGAAAAATTTGTAGCTTGACAGTAGTTTTCCCATATTTTCATTCAACAAATCTAGAGTTTTTTTTTTTTTTTCTTGAACATTTTTTTTCCTCTTTCTCATACCTTCAGGATGAGTGGGCTTCATATGAAGTAAAAGTAGCCGTACAACTGGCACAGAAATTTTAATTGATAAGGTAAATATAGCTTAAAAGTAATGAAAGTTGATAGAAAGGCTAGTTTTACTAAATAACAATTTGAAAAGAAGAGCTCTGCCTAGCCTGGACAAAAATTAGAGTCCGATTTGTGAAGAAGCATTTTTTCCTTCTAACTTCTATAATTTTTAGCAAGTTATTTGCTGAGTAATTTGGCCTCATAGGTAGCCATTTTGAAGTGGTGTTATCAGGGTAGTTGGTTGAGGAGAAAGTGTCTATAAATATCCATGTGTATGCATATAATCTATATATAATTTCTATTGTACATATGAATATATTTTTACATATGTAATTTATTGGCAGAAAAATGTTACTTATTTAGCAAATGCAATAAATCTATCTGACTTGGATGAATAATATCTGAGAAATAGTACTCTATGTCATTAAATATACTTAAAGGAAAAAGGAAATCTATTGTCTAGCCTGATTCAAAAGGCGTAGCTAAGAATAGCTTAAAGGGGGCTGGAAGGGGATGGAGGGGGAACTCTTGACAGTAACTACCTACTATATTGTGAATCCTTCCTAAAGAAATCATTCTGAAAATAGACTGAAGGAAACACTCAAAGCAAACTGTAGCAAACGGTTCTTTACTAGGGAGAAGATAGATTGGGTGACCCATGAGGTCTACTACATTTGTATCTCCTTTTCTTTCTATCTGCCCTCACTGAATACTTTTGTCTCAGAAAAGAACAGCATGGTGCCAAACGAGCTTCCACTGAGTCTTTTATTTAGTAAAAAATGTAGAGGTTTTTGTTTTGCTTTTACACCTTTTTGTTCCAAATTTACAAGGCCAGGGAACGTTTGCCCTTTGTTCTTCGCAGCTGAAAAGCGTAACATATGGTAAACCTTTTCACTGAATAGGCATTCACAATCATGCATGTGAAAAATGCATTAGAAGAATTTATGAGACATTTGGGGACATGGCCTGCATCTGAGACTAAAGTTCTGATCACAAGCTTTTATGGTATTCTACCATGATTGCTTGTTTGGAGAGGAACACCTCTCTTTTCTTTTACTAAGTGAGAGTTTGATCAATTGGAGGTGGCTGTAAATAATTCAAAAGGTTTGAACCAAAATTTACTTTTTAGATTATTTTAGAGGCCAATCTTTGCCTTATCCTAAGTAATTAAAACAAATCTCTCTGAAAATGCCGCAGTTATCAAAACGGAAAGCAATGGATGACCCCAAATTGCCATCTTGTACATTTTTCCACACTCTTAATTGTGTATACCATCATGCAATACTTCTTAAGACAAGTGTATGCCAAACATTCAGATTGGCAAATCTCATGTAGTAGGAAAAATATATGTAATGTACCCTTAATTTAAAAGACTACAAATGCCAGCCATATAATTACCTCATTTTAAAAAGGACACTTTTCTCCATTTTGCTTTGAAAGTTTCGAAGATCATATAATTTTGTGTGGGAGAAGGGAGAGAAAATATTACACAACAAACACCTCATTGTTGCTCCCTGAAAACAGCATCAATATCTACATCTGTGAATTCATGAGCAAGCCAGAAAGTATGTACAATGAGAAATAGGCACTTTTAAGAAAAAGAAATACCTTTTTTATTTTCATGCTTTCAATATATTACTGTGAATAGGCATACAATTTTAAACTCTGAGAAAAAGACCTTAAAAGTTTGTTTTGGATTAGAACTGCTAATGCATTGATTATACTATTATTCAAGTGTGACTTTAGCCAAGCAGTTGAAATAGCTAATATTCACATTAGAAAAATTTTATCAAATGGCTAATTAGGGCAAAAAAATTAGGGGATTTTTTTCCAGTGTGCCCAATGAATTGTAAACTTTTGTATGCATTGTAGATATTAGCGCATATGCATTATCTTAGCAGTACGTAAGTATGGCTTAAATACCATTTCTTAATTTTCATGAGATTACATTGCCTTTTGAGTATCTGCATTTAACAGGTAATGTGAATTTAACAGGGACTTTGTTGCACACTCTGTTTTATTTTTATAGTATGCAAATAAGGAACAAATGTCAACACATTCATTATACTGTATAAAGTTTATGCCAGAGAGGTTCTAATCACTTTGAAAAAGGTCCTGTCATTATTTTTATTGTAAATCACTATACCAAGCGTCTGAAGAGAAACATTTTGAACTGAAATCTATAATATAGATCATACTCTAAGATGTTTACAAAATGTGGGAAACATCTTTGGTTGATTCCTAAGTATGAACAATATATTAAGGCACGGGAACAATTTATCAATATTCAGTGATACAATACATGATTTATTATTTGAGTAACACAAATCATTATCCCAAGAAGTGAAGAGTGCTAGAGGTTTTATTTCTTTTGCTCTTTACCAAGATGTTGGCAGATGAGGCAGCTCAAAATGGAGGCGAAAGCACACGAGTCCAAACTTGGAAATATTCCTGTCCGGAAAGGTTTGATTGTGGTGAGGAAAATCGTTGTGGGATGGGACATCAGGGAGGGGTGGGGAGGAGAGGAAAAAAGTGAACATGGGTTCATTTGTGCAGGAAGAGTGCACAGATTATGAGTTTATTCATTCATCTAGTTTTCACTGAGCTCCTCCTTGGTGCCTGGCTCAGCGCTGGGTGTTGTAGATGCAGTGTTGAAAGAGGTAGGCTCATGCGAGGGAAAGGCAGTGATAAGTGTCTTAGTTTGCTACAGTTGCTATTAACAAAGTATCACAAACTGGGTGGCTTGAAACAACAGACGTTTATTGTCTCAGTTCTGGAGGCAAAAAGTCTGAAATCAAGGTGTTATTCCAGTGTGCTCCCGTTGAAGTCTGTAGGGAAGGATCTGTTCCATGCCTCTTTTCTGGCTTCTGGAGGTAGCCAGCAATCTGTGGTGATCTTTGGCTTGTGGTCTAACTCCACTCCTACCTCTGTCGTTATACGTCTGTCTTCTTTCTTGGTGTCTCCTTTCACCTTCTTATAAGGACACCAGTTATAGAAGATTGAAGGCTCATCCTAATCCAGTATGAACCTCATTTTAATGTAAATAACTCTATTTTCACTGACCTTGTTTCCAAATAAGATCACATTCACAAGTACCTGGGATTAGGACTTCAAAATATCTTTTTGGAGGTCACAATTCAACTCATAACAATGAGTCATTACAGAAATGCCACTGGACAAAAGCAGGTGCAGTGAAAATCCTTATGTTTTTACAGAGCATGGGTAGAAAAAGAAGTTTCCAGCTTTGCCGTTTAAACACATACCACTTAGACCTCCGAGCTAAAAAGCACAATTCCTAACTCTCCCTCACTCTCTGTCCTCTCTTTGCCCAAAATTGCAGCAGGCCCCAGGATGTCTCCTTGATGTGGCATTTGTTTCCAGCATCTTTGGTTCTTCCATTCTGGGAAGCACACGTGCCTGGGGCTTAAAGTCCTTAGACTTTTTTTTTCTAAGTGCAAAATACCAGGTTGTGATTCTTATATTATCCATAAATGAGTAAGTAGGAAGAACTTTTTCAATCTCAAATCTGCTAAAGCATTGTAAGCCAAGAAATGTAAAAAAAAATAATAATAATAATAAATGTGGGTGTCCTATATATTAGTATATTTCCTAGGGTTTTAACTACATCTAAAAATAATTTTTAAAATATCGGTAAAATTTAAATCTATCTATAAAATGTGATTCTGTTAATCCAGATTTTTTCTTTACTGCATTAATTTATAAATATAATATGCATAAAATAGACACCATAGAAAGATCAAAGCAGCAGATAAAGAGGGTGCTTTCTAACTTTTTCCAGTGACGTATTTTAAAAAGTCTTATCTATGGATGTCTAAAACCAAAATATTCCAGTATTTCCAAATGTCATTGTTTGCATTCTAACTAAATTGTAGAAAATGGAAAATCTGAATATTACATTATTCTCTCTGTCATGATAATAATCATTGAATTTCATCAAAAAAAAATACCTGTCAAATATATAATACAATGTGATTCTAAGAAAAATATTTATGAAATAAATGTGGCAGACCATATTATTCCCATTTTATATATTAGGTAGTTAATGCAGAAAGACATTGAAATGATATTTTAGTGTTCAATTAATCATTTCACAAGTACTTACGAGGCATCACTACATGCTAGCACTGTTCTGCATCCAAAACAAATTTTCTTACTCTAGTCGAGCTTATATTCAAGCTGGGGGAAGAAAGACAATTAATACACTAAATAAGAAAACAATATATTAGAAAATGCCATGGAAAAGAAAATAGAGCTGGGAGGGGGTAGTTGGCAGTTTTGAATAGGGTTCACAATGAGACAATGACATTGGAGCAGAGACTTGAAGGAGATATAGAAAAGTGACTTGTGGATATCTGAGGGGAGATATACATGGTGGAGGAAGCAACCAGGTCAGAGTCTCTGCAACAGAGAATACACAGCATGTTCCATGGTGACCTGAATTTAAGACTTCACTTAGAATTCTGTGAGGTAATATGGTATAGCTGAAAAAGGGTAAATTTTGTGTTTTTAGAAGTCCTTGACTTACAAGCATAAGCTTAAAAACATTTCATTTAGCAAAAATTTATTGCACTGCAGCTAACATTTTATTTATTTATTTATTCAACAAATATTATCTGAGTTACTACTAAGTGTCAGGTACATTGTTAAAGAGGACAGGCAAATCCCAGTTCACAGGGACAGATGCAGAGATGTGATACATAGCCCATGGCCTCCAGGAGCTTACCATCGAGAACTTAAGACACAATACCACTAATGCACACAAAAGAACTAATAAGACATGCGTTAAACAGGCATTCATAGTTAATGAGAGCAAAAGAGCAACATCTAAAATAATTACAGTAACACCTAGTATTTACATAAAATTTTCATTTGGGAGTTTAAACTCTTCACAGACCTGTATGAATAATCTTTACAACACCCATGTGCTTTATGTATGATTTTGGAAGAAGTGTCCAAACTATTTAATGGAGTACATCATTTCATGTAATTATATTGGGAGTTTTTCATTATTTTCTTTTAACCTGTTTTTATTTTTAATTCCTATGTTACATTTTAACACTAAACTGATTTTTAGCCTTATTAATTTAGGAAAATAGTTAATTAAATGATTATTTGCTATAGCATCTGAGTAGAAAAGTTTAAAATTGGAATAGTTATATTCCAAGTTTAAAATTGTAATATTTGACAAGTCAGTCCCTTTATATAATATTGAAAAGCTGTATCCCTGAGTGAACCATATCAATACAGACTACACTCATAACATTGAAAATAAAAGCAAAGGAAATCACATACACAGATTTTTTTTTTTTTTTAATTTA
>JAQZBX010037014.1:9862-24062 GCA_029593785.1 Cabassous unicinctus | reverse complement strand
AAATAAATAAATATAATGATATAGGTAGGCTGAAAGTAAAAGGATGGGAAACAGATATACCGTGCCAACAATCAGCACAGGAAAGGTGGAGCACTCATGTTTATAATGAAGTTACCTGCAGGACAAGGAATGACACCAGTGACAGAGGGACATTACTTAATGATAAAGGGGTCAATTCATCAAGAGGACCTAACAGGCCCAAACAATTATGCCTAATGACAGAGCTCCAAAATTCATGAAGCAAAAACTGAAAGGACCAAAAGGAGAACTCAACAAATCCATCATTACCGTTGGAGATTTCAACACTCCTTTTGGAACAACTGCTAAAATGAGGAGGCAGAAGGGGTAAATATGTAGAAGACCTGAATGAGACTTGCAGCCAGCTGGACATAACTGACATTTAGAGAACGCTGCACCCACCCACAGCAGAAGATACATTCTTTTCAAGTGCACAGGAACATTCACCAGGATAGACCATATGCTGAGCCACAAAACAAGTCTCAATAAATTGAAAAGGAATAAGATCCTACAGAATGTGTTCTCTGACCTCAATGGAATTAGAAATCAATTATAAAGAGCTAAATACAAAATAAACACACAAACAAAAAAAAACCCAAATAAAAAATAAAATAAAATAAAATAAAATAACAAACAGCTCCCTGGATACCTTCCCCTCTGCCCCAGTCCTGCCCCACGGCTGCCTGGCTGGGTGACCCTGGACACCGGGTGACAGTTTCCTCACCTGGGAAATAAGTGGTCCCTTCCTGAGAGGTCTGTTGTGGGGAGTAAAGGAGTCAGTCTGGGGGAAATGCTCAGAACTGAGCCTCGTCCAGGGCAAGTGCTATGCAAGCGCTTGTCCTCGCTGCTTTGGTGACAAACGGCTGATGAGGTGCCCACCAGTCTGGTTCCAGGAGCCTGGGCCAGCCACTTGCCTTGCCCTGGCCCTCTCTGTCCTCCTGCCCGGCAATTAAGAGTGGCCTGGCTCCCTGCAGACTGTGTACATCTATGGGGCTTGATGACAGGGAAGAGGCTGGGTGGACCCCGCTGCCCCTTGCCCCTGGCAGCTGACGAGGAGACAGCCGCTCTCCTTTGCCGAGATCTGTGCTAGGCGCTGGTGGCAGGTTGTGGGGGGAGTGGATGGAGGGATGACCAAGACAGCCTCCTGAAATATAAAACCCAAATCTGACACACAGAGCCCATCCCCTTGGTGGTCTGACACCCACCCCCTCCCCCAGAAACCAACTCTCTCAAAACCCATCCTATGGGTCAATGTTGTCATTCACTCATGACAAAACTGTCCAGTCCCTGGACCCTGAAGATGTGGTGCAGCTGGTGGGTGGAGTGAGGATGCCGGGAGAGGGCAGGGAGAACACAGAGGGAGAGCCAGAGGGGGGTGAGGGTGAGGGGCTCCTTTTGGGATGAGGGGAGTTTGGGACACCTGCTGGGCACCCAAGTTGGGCAGCCTGAGCTGGCCAGACATACGAGAGGACCGAAGATGAGGCTTGTGTCAGTGTCTGAACAGCAAGGGTCACTGGGGGGCTGCGGGGGCCCAGGAGTGTAGAGAGCATGGTCTCCAGGTAGGAAGTGTATGGGGAAGGCGTGGAGCTTTTTGGTGGTCAGTGTGATCAAGGGGAGCTACTGGTGCCACGGGGGTGGGGGAGATATCTGACAATGCTCAGCACAGACTCAACAGTGAAAATTTGGTTTATGATTACCTGAGCCTAAGACCTAGCTCCCTGGCACATAAAAACCAAACTTTTATTTGCATGGTTATAATATAAATGGAAATTTCCAGAAATACTTCTGTTGCTTAAATTGAGGAATGATTGGATTTTGTTTTGCTTGGAGCTTTGCCAAGAACTGCCCACCATTTTGGGAAGTCACATCCAAGAGCGACTCCACTCATGGCATCTGAGTCACCAAGTCAAGCTACTTGGATGCATCTGCATTGCTAAATGGTCACATTCACGGTGGTTTGTATGTATATGAACATACTTATTTACCGACTCTGAAAATGTCAAATATAAAAGTGTCAACAGAATCCTATTAGTCTTACTTCTCAATTCCAAACATATTCATTTTAAGTAGGTATAACTGCTCGACTACTGCATTATACCATACCCAAGCACTGACAGATAGCATATTCATTTATTATTTTAAAAATTCCCTGCTTTTCGTCCATTGTATTGCAATTGGGACATTTTACTGACACTGAAAATTATGTGTATAGGTGGATTATACCACCCTTGAAAAGAAGGTGCCCTAAAAATCACTGTTGTGAAGTGAGAAGTAACACTTGAGGCACTATAAGGGCAAAAGGAATCCAAAGAAAAATTTAAAAGATGCTCCAAAGAGGTGGGAGGAAACCAGAAGGATATAGTAGCCGAGAAGCAAGGAGCTGCTAGAAGGAAGGTGGCTCACAGGGCTGCTGGCAGAGAAGCTGGGGAATGGATTTATCATAAGAAGGCTGCATGTGACCTCGGTGGAACTGGGGTGGGAGCCCAGCTAACGACTAGATCCAAGGCTGGGTTTTCTTCCAGGAGAGTGAGGAAGGAGGGCCTGCGCAGGAGCTGAGGACACTGGCAAATGAGCGGCTGAAGAGATGGTTGAAGAGACGGCTGAGGTGCCTTCCTGAGAGGGAAGGAAGTGAAAGCAGGCAGGGTTCAGAGACCAGGGAAGAGAGTAACTGAGGGAGAGGCCGGCAGGGACAGAACTGTGGCCAGAGTGGAACCTCGGAAAGCTTGATTCCAGAGGCAGAGCTGTCCTGAAGGATGAGACCTTGGATGTGGCTGCAGGTGGCTGTGGCCTGGGTGGACGCCGGAGATGAGGGGCCTAGGAGGTAGGTTGTGGCTGGGCTGCTGCTGTGCCCGTGGCACCCAAGTCCCGTAGGAGGTAGCATCAACTCCTGCCCCCAATACGGGACGCAAGTCCCCTGGGTCACATTTGGGATGAAGAAACACTGAAAGAGCGAATGTTGGGGAGGCTTGGAGTGAAGAAAGAGCAAGCCAGATGCTAGAGTCTCCAATGAGTGAGGGAACGTCGGCCTTCCTGGAGGAGAGTGATGAGAAGGGGCAGAACACATCTAGCTGGACAGCTTGGTCATCAGAGGAACTGGGCCCCTGACTGCACTGCGGAACGGATGGTCTGAGCAGAGGAGGTCACTGGTCCCTGACTGACACAGGGACTTGGCCAGATTTGCCAAGGCAGGTCTCCTCAGCGCCCTCTCTACTTCCTCTTCACACACCGCACTCTTCCTCACCTCAGGCTGCTGCCGCTGCGTGGTATCTCCTTCCTTCTCCTTAGTCTTTAAGACTAAGCCTGGCTGTCACCTCCCCTGGCCACCCCCATTCTCTATGGTTCTCTGTCACCTCAATAGCACATACAGGGGGCAGTAATTTTACCTGCATCTGATACAGCATTAGATAGTAACTCATGTCACTTGGGACACGTGGTAGGCAGAGTAAGAGCCCCCTAAAGACTTCCATACCCAGATCCCTAGAACTTGGGAATATGTTCCCTTACACGACCACAGAGACAGTGCAGATGTGATTCAGTTTAGGATTATGAGATGGGCAGATCATCCCTGGGTGGGCCCAACCTCATCACAAAGGTCCCTATAGGTGGAAGGAGGGGTGAGTCGGAGGAGGATTTGAAGATGATACGCCGCTGGCTTTGCAGATGCGGGAAGGGAGCGACCAGCCAAGAAATAAAGGTGGCTTCTAGAAGTAGGAAAAGGCAAGGAGACAGCTTTTTCTTTGGAAAAGGAAAGCAGCCTGCTGACACCTTGAGTTGAGCCCAGAGAGGCCCATTTCAGACTTCTGACCTCCAGAGTGCCACAATAAGTCTGTACTGTTTCACGCCACTAAGTTTGTGGTAACTTGTGACAGCAACAATAAGAAACTAATGTAGGATATAAGATTTGAAATAAGATTTGAAATGATGCAAATCCCAAAACATTTTAAAAAATCATCAAGACTCAAAGCCATGGACTAAGTGAACTGCAAACCAGTTCCATATGGCAGTAAATTCCACTTAGTTGGTTAAGAGAAAAACCTGTCACCCATTAAGGTTAGTTTTGAACACATTTGAATGAGATAATATCTTTGGAACATACTCTTTGAACAAAACATGACATCCATGTACTTATTTATGTTTACTCATTTCTTCCAGCACCTCTGCCCCTTGAGGGCAGGGGTGGGGCTGGTTTTCTTCTTTTCTTCACCCAGTGACTGGTACATGGAGGGGCTCAATGAATATCTGACGGCTGAATGCTTGGTGCATGGACTGTGATGGGGAGGGCATGAAGGCGAAGCGCTCCTCGAGAAGGCCACCTAGTTTGGATGCCATGGAGAGCCACCAGGGCCTCAGGAGCAAGGCTGAGCCTCGGGCTGCACCAAGGGCTGGCTGGGCATGTGACGTGGCAGGGGTATGGGGGCCCGGTTCTGGCTCAGCCTTGCCTTTAGCCAAATGCAGACCCCCAGGCAAATCACTCCTCCTCTCTAGGTCTCAAGGAGAATATTACCTGTCCTAAGCATTCTCCTGGGCTTTCTGTGGTTCTAATGAGGAAAACCATGAGAGAAGGGTTGTACAAACTGCAACTTGGGCCTGGCTGCTATTTAGAAGACAGGGGAAGCCAATACAAATGCTTCCGCAGGCCAGGCCAGAAAGGTCAGTGAGTGAAGTGGGTGAGAGGCATGGGGAGGATGGGGACAGCCAAGGGGCAAGCTCAGCTCCAGCACAAGAAGCCAGGCAGGAAGGAAGGTGGAGTGGTACCACCTTCTGATTGTGACTTTTCAAGAAGAGTGAGGAACCTGGATTTGTGAGGGAATTTTCTCAATTTTTAATTCAAAAAATTTTAAAACAGTGGGCCAAGTTGACACCACGGGTGTCAGTGCTTGCCCTCTGACCAGTGGCTTCTTGGGGTTTTTCTCAGGGGTAAGAAAGCATCTGGGTCCCTATGGGACTGACTCTGAGGGAGCTGTTTCCCTGTCTGGGCTAGCCTCGGCCACTGGACAGAGAAGCTGTCCGAGTTGGGGATTCTATGTTGCTGTGACTCCCAGGGCAGTGTCCCAAGATGGCCACGGCAGCACTGCCCCTGTGGGTGTGATGAGAACCCCTCATGCTGGCAGAAGGCCATCAGGCCACAGAGCAGTGTTCCAGCCCTAAGCTCACTGACTCCAGCCCTGACACACAGGTATTGCTGGCCCTGCTTTTCAAGTGAGACCAAGGCACGGAAAGGCGTGGGTCCTATGCAAGGTCACACAGCTAGTGAGTGGCCAGGCTGGGGCTTAGCTCCCCCACCCCCATCACACAGCTGGCGGTGGGGGACGGGGTACCCACCCAGAAGTTGGTGGCAGCCCCCCACCCCATCCTCAGAATGATGGCCCCCAGCCCGCAGTGGGGTGGGGCAGACAGAGCCGACTCACCAGACTCCACTGACGCAGCGCGTGGACAGAGCCCTGGGCATGATCTCCGAGCCCTGCTGCATGAAGCCCCCCACGGGGAACCAGAGGCTGTTGCCCAGCGTGTACTGGTTCTCCAGGATGTGGGGGCGTGCCCGCAGGCATGGGTGCGGGTTATACCACTCGTAGGGGCTCAGCCTGTGGGGAGACACAGGGTGGGTGGAGGGGGTCTCATGAAGCGGGGAGGGAAAGAGGAAAAATGGAGGAGACAGAGCCGCCGTGAGCAAAGGAGATGGGGGAGAGGCAGAAAAAGGAGGGGAAAAGACAGACAGTGAGATGGATACATACACACACACACAGAAGAGAGAGAAAGAAACAGAGAGAGAGGCAGAGACACACGTACAGAGACAGACACACGGAGAGCAAGAGAGAAAGAGTGAGGGCAAGGGGGGAGAGAGAGTGGGAAGGGCCAGGCCCAGGAAGAGGACCACAGAGCAAAAGTCAGAGCCACCAGGGGAGACGGTGAGGGCCAGAAACAGAGCAAGAGAGAAAGGAGGGAGCAAGGAATCCGAGGCCCCCAAGTGGAGCCAAAGAAAATTGGGACAGCAGAGAGAGGGCACAGGTCAGTCACAGAGGCTCCCTGGCCCGTGGCCCCCTGCCCCCTCCTTCCTGGGCAGCCAGGCAGGGGACTCACCTGGCAGCCAGGAAGAGGACACAACTGACAGCCAGGTAGGCGAGAAGCATGAAGAGCCACACGGCAGGGGAGAAGGGGTCCAGGAAGGAGAAGTAACCAGGTTTGCGGCCCTGCAGGGAGAGGCAGTGAGACCCGACCAGAGCCTGCCCTGCCAGGGACCCAGCAGTCCAGCCACAGCCCTTGGGAGCTCAGGAATCTGCCCCTGTCCTTTCCCAGGCCCTGCCCCCAGCCTGCAGATGCCAGGGGGGCTATACCATGTGAACTCGGTAGAGGATGCTGATCCCCAGGGTCATGAAGGGCTTGGAGAAGTCGATGACCTTCTCCCGCTCAGCCGTGATGGTGAACGCAGCCACAGCCAGGTCTGCCTTCTGCTAGAGGGAAAGCAGGGCAGAGACAGAGGGAGGGGCCAGAGAGAGAGTCGGGCAGTTAGAGAGGAACGCTTGGAGGCAGAGAGGATGAGAGGGGACATCAGAAGGGGTAAGGAAAAGAGAGGACAGAAGGAGCCAGGGGACTGGACGCACTCCAGGAATCTGCCGCGGGCCTGAAACCAGCCACCTCTCCACAGGGCTGCTGTGAGAGGCTCCCTCGCCCCATCCCTCCTGCCCTCCTGTCAAGTTCACTGCCAAGGCCTGGTTCTGATGGAGACATGCCTCAGCTTTATAAAACCTCCTCCCAGAATCCCTAGGACCCCTGCCCACCCACTCCTGCCTCAAAGAGCCTAAGTTTTGAGTTGGGAGGCCTGGACACTGGCCCCCTCCAGGGCATGCTCTAGGCCTTGGGTTCCTCTTCTGCCTAAATTAACAGTTGGTAATGTTTATTAAGCACCTACTGTGTGCTGGGCTCCACGCCTACAGCACTTTATAAAGACTGTCTCTTGTACTCCTCCCAACAGCAATATGAGGGCTACTGCTATCCCCACTTTCAAGATGGGGAAACAGTCTCAGGGAAGTAAAGGCACTCACAGTCAAGGCAGGTGTTGGGGACCATAAAGTGGGGACATGACCTCTACTCCCCTACCCATGGCAGGCACTTCTGCCTCACACGGCAGGTGCCCGTCACGTGACCCAGACATGTGGCTGAAGGCGCCTCCCCCCAGGACCTCAGGGCACTCCGTGGAGAAGGGCGATGGGGGAGCCCTCTGAGGAGGGTGCTGGGGAAACTCCCCAAGTGGTCCCTGAGTGGGAGAGGGGTACCAGGTTCCAGGTCTGGAGGGTGAGGGTAGACAGAGAGGAGGGTTTGGCTCAGGCCTGGCTGGCACACCCAGAATCCCTTTCAGAATGTACTTTCCACTCCAAAAGGGCCTCCATGGTTGGCTCTGGCTCACGTGGGTATGAGCCAGCCTTTATCTGTGGGCTAGATACGAGGCTGGGGAAAAAACTGGCACTTGGCATGCTTCTCCGCCGCGCCCCCCCCGACACACGCATGAGCACTGCAGAGTCACGTCAACACAGCCATGGACAGGTGCACACTGTGGCCACACCTGACGTGACAGGTGCACCCCACCCACAAGGGTGCAGGCTGACACATGTGCACCTACACATGCATGGACCGAGCCCTGGGGCACACACACATATTCACACACATATTCACACTCGCATGTACACAGACATGACAGAAGCGGGGTGAGGCGCCAGGAGGTGCCCCAGCACTGGGGGTGGGGGTGTCCTGGCCTCCAGGCCCCACTCTGTCCTGAGCTCACCAGGTGACCCTGGGCAGGGGTTTTCACATCTCTGGACCTCGAGCAGTTTGCTCGTCTGTAAAATGGGGATGCTGGGCGATATCTCACACAGCTCTGGGGCCTGGGGTTGGGAGCCCACTCCCCGGATCCCCCTTCTGGGCACACTGACTCCAACCCCGAGCATTGACTAGGCCCCAGCATTAGGGGCTGTGGGTGGAGGGGACCCCCAAGTCTGAATTCAAGCAAAGACCACTCCACCTTGGACTGAAATAAAAGAGCCAAGATCCTGGGATAACTGGCCCAGGAGGACACACACTCACCCTGACGGCACTGAGACTGAATCTGCATACAAGATAGTACAGGCCCAGACAGAACCCGGAGTGGGGGAGAGAGGGCACAGACCAGATAGAACCCGGGGTGGGGGGAGAGAAGGCACAGACTCAGACATAACCTGGAGGGTAGTGAGGAGAAAGGGCACAAAGTCACATCATGTCCCTGGCCAGTGCAGAGATAATCTGGGGCTGAACCTTCTCATTCTAGGGTCAGGGAGAGAGGGCACAAACCCACAAATGAACCCACGATCAGGGGAGATGACACGGCACCTAGCACAGCCCTGGGTGGAGAGACAGCCCAGGCCCAAACCCTAATTCAGGGCCAGGCATTGATGACACAGGAGCCAAACACAGCCCACAGTCAGGGAGACATGACACAGGCCCAGAAAATAACCAGAAGGTAGAAAGAGGTGGCAAGTTTGAAAGCAAAGCCCAAGGTCTAGGAGAGACCACAGAGGCCCCAAACAAACCCAAGGGACAGGGAGAGAGGCCCAGGCCTGAAAGATAACCAAGAGCAGAGAGAGACGGCACAAGTTAAACAACTAACCCAGGGGGAGGGCGAGACAGCACAGGTCCCGACATAACTTAGGAGCAGAGAGAGATGGCACAGCCCCAAAACCTCACTGAGAGGCAGCAAGGTGGGGAGGGACCCAAAACATGGCTGGATTCTTGAGAATATCCTGATGTTCAGTGGAAGGAATTCCCCCCCTTTGTTATGCTCATGCCACTTTTATGATTAATGTGTGTCTCCCTTTGGAATAATTATGGCTCACACAGAATTCTTACGGACTCTCAGCAGCTTCTGTCCTGACAAGGCCCTGCCTGGTGGCCCAAGCCCCATTTCAGAGAAGAGGGAACAATGGTCTTTCAAATGGGCTTGAGGGGGTCCCTGGTGGCTACAGACCCATGAGCCAGGCTCTTAGGCGGGGGAAGTCAGACCCCATGTGCCCCCTAAAGCCTGGTGGGCTCCTCTATTCCTTTCCAAGCCCCCTCATGACTCCAGAGGCCATGTCTCAGGCCAAACACCTAGGCCAGGCCCTGCTTCTAAGACACTCCAGGAATCCTTCCGTTCCTCTCCACCTCCACCAGCCAGGCCTCTCTCCTGACAACTATGTTTGCTTCCTCACTGGCCTCCCTGCCTCCGTTCTTCCCCTGCCACACAACCCCCAAATCCATCATTACATATAAGCCAAAGGGATATGACTTGTTCAAAACCTGTGCTTCCCACTGCACCTGAGACCTTGAGTGTCCAGAGAGGTCCACATGACCTGAGACCCACCCACCTTGCGGCCTCACCTCCTGCCCCCCACCCTCCTTACCCATGTGAACCCAGCCACAACGGCCTTCTTTTTGCTCTTCAACATGGCAGGCTCATCCCAGCGCCCGCCTTTACACTTGCTGTCCCCTGCTCTTCCCCACCATTTGAGACTCAGATCATGCTTCACCTCCTCAGAGAAGCCCTCCCCAAACCAGCTCCAGGACCTCTACTTCACCCCAGGGCCCTCTCATATACATGACCTTGTTTTATATCCTTCTCGGCATTGTTGGAGATTATCTTGCTTTTTCATTTGCTTATTTACCACTGTCTTCCCTACTAAACTACAAGCCCCTTATCCATCTGATTAGGGCTGCACCCACAGCCCACACACATAGGCCCCGACAACAGGCCTGGACACAGAGGCATGGCCAAAGTACTCACCGCCTCCAACAGCTCCCTGCTGCCCAGATTTCTGACCAAGGCAAGCCTCTGTGGATGGCATCCCAGGCTGCCTCGACCTCCCGGTCTTATAGCCCATGGCCCCCCAGCACATTCCTGGGTCACCTGGCACATGCCATGCCCTCTGCCTGAGATGCCCCCACTCTGCTCTGTGGAACTGGATCCCATCATCCCTCTAGGGCCCATGGACCCTGCCCTCCTCTGGGCTGCATTCCCTGGATCCCCAACCCTGGCCATCTCTTCCTCTCAACACTTGGCTCAGTTTGGAAATGATCTGTTCTCAGCACAGGGCATGCTCGGAGCAGGATCTGCTGAATGCTGGGTCCTGTCCTCCCCTGCTGACAGCCCTCTCCTTCCCTGGTGCAGTCTCTTTCACAGGCCCAGATGCGACATTTCTGTGGCCCTTGCTTGGTCAGCTGCCTTTTGAGGGCTTCACCCCAGGCACCGGTTCAGTCCCCAGAGCCACCGCAGGTGGGGGGACCATCCTTCTCACCATCTTCCCCATGAAGAAACTGAGGCACAGAGAAGGCTAATACCTTGCTCTGATTGACCCCAGGCTTCGAGCCCAGGCAGTCTAGCTCAGGGTCTGTTTCTTAAGCACGTGCTCCCTGAGAAGCCTCCCTTGTCTGTGGCCCACCCCCAGAGTGGAAAGGGGTGTCTGAAGCCAGGACCAGGTGTGGGACTCATCCGTGGGCCCCCATGTTCTCCCAGCACGTGCCTGATGCACAGCAGGGCATTCAGGAAATGAGGGCCGTGCACCAGGAGGAACAAGTGCGGCCTTGAACCACCAAGTAACACGAGACAAACTCAGCCTCCACCCTCTGCTCCCAGCCTGCTTTGCATCCAGACTTCCCCATCATCATCGCAAGTTGCAAGGTGGGGGTCATCCTTGACAACCCTCCTACCTTGCTTTCCCTCACAGCACCTATCCGCAAGCCCTCCTGATTCTGCCCCCCCCAGACATTTCCAGAATCATTTGCTTCTTTTGGCCTCCACTTGTCTGTCTTGCAGCCCAGGATCAAAATGAAATGCAAATCTGGTCATACCACTCCCCTTCTAAAGCCCTGACAAGCTGCCAGGACTTCGTGTGTCCTTAAAAACTTCACTCCAAGCTCCTCACCTGACCTCCAGGAGGCCCCACCCCTTCCGGCCCCCACTCACTGGCCTCCCTCACTGCCTGCCCCATCCTGTCCTCTGCCCTTTCCCTTTGTTCACGCACTCATTTACCAACTCAACAAATACTTGCCAAGCACCCACCACAGGCCAAGCACAGTTCTAGCTTGAAGGATACAGCAGTGAAGAAGAACTTTCAGCGTCAGGAAGTGACAAGAGATACGCAAAATAAAGGACAGCAACCACATAAAGAGTGACGGAAAACACGATTTGGCATACACGCCCCCTGCGAGGCCTTACTTGAGCACAAACGTGAATGAAGCACAAGGTGCAGAGAGCACCCTGAGGTGCCCTGGGAGATGAAGTACCAGGCTGAGGTCTCTGCGGGGGGCAGGGGCTGGCAGCGTCCAGGGTGGCTGGAACAGAATGAGCCAACAGGGGGAGCCGGAGGGGGTGCCAGGCTGCAGGAGGGAGAGGGGTCCTGCCCCTCCCTGCTTTCTACCCTCAGCCCCCCGTGCCAGGCTCTACACCCCCCAAAGCAGCTTTTGCCTGCAGCAGGACCCCAGTGGGCAGCTTCCCAACACTGCAGAGCCAGCCTCAGTGTGTCCTCTCAGGGACACTGGCTGGCGGGTGCCCCCTCCTCAGGGTCTGAGTTCCGGCTGCTCTAAGTTTCCCATCATTCCAGCTCTTCCCTTTGTTCCTTCAAAACTAGGGATGTAGCCCCTTTCTGCCCTGTTACTTCCAAGATAGCTCAGAGCAAGGGTGGGCAAAGGTCGGAGAAACCCTAGTGCCTGCTTTTGTAAAAAGTTTTATCAGAACACAGCCATGTCCATTTGCTTACAACTGTCCATGGCTGCTTTCCCACCCCAGGGCAGAGCCGAGTAGTTGTGACCACATGGCCACAAAGCAGAAAATATTTCCTGACCTGCCCTTTCAGGCAGGCTGATCCCTGCCCTGGAGTTCCCCTTTTATCCCCTTAGTCCCTAGAGAACTACTTTATGGCTGGTCAACATTCTCTCCATTCAAATTCCTGGGGTGGCCTGTCTCCCAGCAAGACCTTGAGTGACAAGAAACGACAACAGCCAGTTCCTGATGGGAGCTCAGGCCACATGGTCACTCACTGTGCCATAGGCAGGTGTTTGGTCTCTACCAAGCTCAGTAACCAGCCAGAAGCCTCTCAAAATGAGAATAGCTATCTGCAGAAGAGAGCAGGAGTTTGCTTCAAAACCCTAAAGGTCCAAGCTGAGTGACCGGCTGGTGCCTGCCCAGACTCCACACAGCGGCCCTGCTTGCCAGCAACAGACATTTGGCCAGTCACTGCATCTGCTGGGCCAGAAGGCGCGAGGGGCGGGCCGGCTTGCCTGCTTGCTGCAAAGCCTTCTTGTGCTCTGGACTTCACCAAAAAGCCTTATGGGTGGCTTGGTGAAGGAAGCAGCACACTCAGATGTGGGAGAAGTTGCCTCTAAAATCCAAAAAGCCCACCAGATGTCACCAACACCAGATAAACAGGGCTCCCTCCTCTGTGTTTCTAAGTTTTAATAATTCCAACCTCTTCTCATTGTCCTCTCAGCCCCAGGGTGGTAGCACTTCCTGCAGTTGCTATCTTTATGATAGCTGAGTTTTCATATTACCTTTTCAGTTAGCTGGTTAACAGCTTTACATTTAGTTAACAATTCTTGGTATTAAATTCGCTCTGTTTAAACGACTGATATGATTCTCTTCGAGTATCTTGTATTGTTTCTGTCTCCAGACTGGACCCTAACTGCCTGGTATCATTAGTTTAGGCTTTCAACTAAAGTATTTGCCACTTTCTGCTCATCAGATCCAACCGGCATAACGATAATGGGTTAGCCCAGCGTGACACCGTGTGGACTGTCAAGACGGTCAAGTTCTCTGTGGCCTGTTATGGCAGAAAACCAGAGAGTTGATAATGGAAGGTATCTACTCTTGATTTCTGGTGGCCCCTAGAAACAGGGGTAGAGAAAAAAGCATTTGCCAGGTCAGCAGCTCACCCGGGTGCAGGGGCTGTGTTGATTTGCTCCTGTGAAGAGCCTTCATGTGGGATGGCAGCTGCAATTGGAGTTACCACCTGATTATGTTGACAATAATCCCTAGTCATTCTCCAGGCTCCATCTGCCTTTTGCACAGGCCAAACAGGTGAGTTGAATGGAGATCGGGTCACTACCCCCTGCTTCTTTCAGCCTTTAATGGTGGCCCTGACCTCTGCAATTCCCCCAGAGGATGTAGAACTGCTTTTGAATTACTATCCTGGGAAATATGGGGAATTTTAGGGGCCTCCACTTGGCTCTTTCTACCATGATGGCCCTCACTTCACAGGTCAGCAGGCCAACATGGAATAGTGCCAGCTGCTACATACGTCTGCTCCAGTACTACAGAGAGGAACCAGGGGAACACAGGGTAGCTCTGCGGACCTACCAGGCCCATTCTGAGCTGGACTCAGGGCTCAGGCTCCCTCTATCAGCTGACCACACAACCCCCCACTGGGGACCCCCAAAGCAGGAAGGCAAAATGACAGGGATTGCTTAAATATCTAAAAAGCCAATCAAATCACTCAATGCCGAGAAGGAGCTGTGTAGAAACTGGTGTGGTCTTTCTGGAAAGCAATTCAAGAGTCTTAAAAAAGGCTTTCCTCTTTCAACCAGTCATTCTACTCAGAGACTCAATCCTAAGAAAACAAGCTGCAATGCAGGCAATGCTTTTATATAAAGATGTTTGTTTACGGTTGTTTATAACAGCAAAAACAAACAAAATTTTTTAAAACCCTGGAAACAAAATTCAAAAAAAGGTTAAATAAATTTGGGACATCCACGTGGTGGATTAATATGCAGCCATATAACAGTCTGTTTAGGTTAAAACAGTAAGATGTTACTTTTGGCCTTTCAGATTGGCAAAGATTTCTTTTAAAGAATGATTAACACTCATTGTTGGCAAGAGTGTGGGGAACTTGACATTCTTGTGCACTTTTGGTGGAAATATAAATCAGTAGAACCTTTTGGAATGGCCATTTGGCAGTATATGCTTAACAAGAAATTCTTACCCTTTGACCCAGCACTTCCACTTCTTGGAATTTACTCTTCAGAAACACTTTCACAAATCCACAGATGAGGTTTATGAGGTGTTGTCTATAGTAGCAAAAAAAAAAAAAAAACAACCCCAAACCCTGGAAACCACCCAAATATCCACCAACAGGGGATGAGTTAAATAATTTATGCATCAGCCACACAATGATATACATACGTCTCC
>JAQZBX010037013.1:0-23959 GCA_029593785.1 Cabassous unicinctus | reverse complement strand
GTGTTTCTACATTGAAAGAAAATATATTGGGGGAGAAATGTGAGGGAAGAAAAACTAAAAACAACCAGATGTTCCTGAAATGTTGGAACAGATCATTTGTATCTTTTGTAACTTCACGGCTTCCATGTGGAAGACTAGATCAGAGGAGCTTCCAACCCTGAAGGTCAATGTTAACTTCACCACTCCAGACATCTGAACACTGAGACTCCGTAAAGAAAAGTTCCAGGAACTTACTCAATTTGATTTGGATTATTTTTAAAAAATAAAATTAAAAAAGCAGAACATGCCAATTCCTATAAATTAGCATGAAAAAAAATTGAAAAGTTGGGAGTTACTTGACACTATCTGGTGATGCTGAACATGTTCATCAATGAGTTGGATCAACTGTCCCTGTGGATGACACCGCCTAGATAGATAGCCCTCTGGCTGGAATGATTATTTTTGTCTGTTTGTTCTCCAGTTTCAACCTAAACTTTGGGCATTTGAAATGTATTTTGTACTTGTGAATTGACTTGATAATAATGGTTGCACTTCACTTTGTATTTGATTGGCTCTGCACCAATATAAATTGTATTGATGTTCCATCATCAGCTACTATAGTCACAATTTATAGCAGTTTTGGGGTAGGAATTCAACTACTAATAGAAAAGAAGAAATTTTATTTCTGTAAGATATTGAAAATTGGAGAAATACAGGGACCCAAAAATATGGGGAATGGTATAATGTCATCACTGTTTTCATTTTTAAAAAATTAAAAAAAACTGCTAGGAAAAAATGACAATATAAACAAAGACTGTAAACAATTAATTGTATGCTTTTTGGCATTTGTCATTTCTTTCTTTACCTTCATTTTACTATTAAGAAGGAAGCTGTGTTCTTTGTTTTCCTTCCAAAGAATTCTAGATAGAATCAACACTGCACTGTCAGTGATGTGTTGTACGGACAATACCATATCTTACAATACATGAGCAGTGTTTTACAATAATTGGTTTCTTTCCATTCCAACTCTAAAACAGGGCACCAAACCAGATCCTTTCAAAGTTCAGGCAAAGTTAGATTTAATATAAAAAATAATAATTATTTTCTTTACCAAAACATAAAGGATTATGAAAGTGAATCTTCATGTTAGATATTTTCAATCACAGGAAGATTATATTTATATTTATTATCATTAACTTATCTCTGTGATCTTTGTTGTACAATTTGTATATTGGTTATTGAGTTTTAAATAACTGAAAAAGAACTGTAGAGGAAAATTTGCAATCCACTTTGTGGCAGTTTAAGATTATTTTATGAACCCCAAAAATAGAAAGATTATGTGTGTTAACTAATCTATTCCTCTAGTTGTGATATCCTTTGATTGTATTAAATTCAGCTGACATGTCTTTGATTAAATTACCTGTTAAGATTAGGGCTTTTTTGATTTGACCACGTTAGAAAGGAGTGACCCAGGTTGAGTCCCCATCCCCTTGGTGGGTCTTATATAAACGGACACTCACACAGACAAACAGACACGAGAAGACACAGAGGAGAGAACTTTGTCATTTTTGATCCTTCCATGTGACAGAAAGGAAAAGGCTCAAACAGCTAATGCCCCAGGGAGAGAGGAACCATTTTGCCTGACAGCATACAGCTGAGATTCGGAAGAGAGCCGAGACTGATATAGGAGGCCTGGAAAGAAACAATCCCTATGCCAGGAGAGAGAGTACTTCACTTAAGCACGGAGCCTCAAGAGGAAGGGGAAGCCCAGAGGGGAAAGCAGAGACCAGCCAGAGATTGAGGCCATTCTGCTTCAACACATAGCAACTGATTTTGATGAGAAAGCAACCTTGAGTTGGACTTTTATGGCCTTGTAACTGTAAGCTTTTACCCCAAATAAATACCCTTTATAAAAGCAAACAGATTTCTGGTACTTTGCATCCACACCCCTTTGGCAAATTGATACACACCCATTAAAAACGCTTGATAAATGCTTGATATCAAAAGACTTTCTAGCATCAACTCCATTCAAAGATATGTTTCCTTGTCCTCTTATCCCATATGTGACCTGCAACATCTGCCTCAAAAATGTGTCTTTGGTTCCAATGCACAGACACGAGGAGTACCAGGTGAACATAAGTGAAAGGTTCATCCTAAACACATTTTCACTTTTGGGAACACAATGAAAATCACATACCAGGAGGTCTTCGGGGACCTCTATCATCTCTGTACAAGAGAAGCAGCATATTCAATCCACAATTGAAACACATGAGGTTGAGGTTGATGAAGTCTTTTTTCCCACAGCAACGTGCTAACTAGAGACCAGGTGAGAACTTGCCTGTAACAACTTGAAAGCAGAAATAAAATATGTTGGGGCACACTTTATTGTTTCAAAGACACAGTGGATAAAAGAATTCACCCACTTATTGGGCTACAGCATGGTAATTAGTAAAGATGCTTATATCAATGCATACTTAGAAAAAATTATAACAATGTCAATATAAATTATGCAGGAACCATGAAAACAAAGAAAACACTGCACAAAGCCAAGAAAAGAGCCTAGGCCCACCAACGTGTTTCAGTGTCTTTGCTCATCCTGTGCTAAAAATCTATCAGGAATGCAGCTATCCTTCTACAATGTCATTTAGTTATTCTTTTTATTTTATTTTCCTTATGATTTTTATTAAGCATTTACTATGTGCTAGGGATTTTGGATAGTTTATCTCATTAAATTGCCATATCTTCCCTGCCAGGTAGGCATTTTCTCCATCATGTAGACGAGGAAACTAAGGACCTGAGAAGTTAAGGAAATAGGTTAAACCTGGGATTACAATTACAATTACCTTTCCACTTTCCCAGAGCTACTTTCAAAACTATTAAAAGCTACCTTCCTAAGTCCTTTTTATTCTTTCTGGAGGACAAGCGTCTACATATAATCATCAAGCCTCCTTGTGCATGGAGAAAACCATGACCAACATGGTGGGTACCTTCTGGTGAATTATTTTTATAAATTAAGTACAAGCCTGACATACAAACATCAATGACCAGTGAAGGGCAACTAACCTTTGTGAGTCCTGCCAGATACTTTGCTTTGCAATGTCACTGTAAAGTAGGTATTTCTGTCTCCATTTCAGGATGGAGAAAACAGATGCTTGGAGAGATCCAGAAATATGTCAAAGTTGAAGCTGTCTTATTTCAGTCTTCTGTCTTCTTTCTAACACCACACCTGCTGCGTTGTAAAACTACAACGGGGATGCCCTAATTCCTGGATGCGATATTCTGGTAGAGCCACTAACTTGCATACACAGAGCGTTATTTAGCTGTCTCCTTGGACTTACAGATGCCTGCTCTTCCCTTTTGACATTCCACAGCATTTATTTCTGCATTCTGAAGATCTTACAAAGTGTTTTCCCATTTATTAAAACTTTGAGTGTTTCAACACCTAAACTACTACATCTAATTGTAGGTAGGATTACAGTGTGTGATTATGAAATAAAAAGAAAAAGTGGAAATTCTTTGTGTTTATTCATTTTTTTCTGTAGGATTTCCCCAAAAAATCTGGTACTAGAACCAAGTCTTTTTCTGGGAGCTCCCCATTAAACATTTGGTACTTGTTCTTTATGAAGGATTATCCATTAAGAGTTATAGAACGGAACTAAATGTCCTTTATGAAAAGATTCTGGAGACAAATGTCACTGCTTCTTGGATTAATATTTTTAAAAATGCAATAGCATATGCCACTTGTAGCCAAACTGTAGTGAGAAGTTTCCATTTTGTTGTCTTCTTACAGTGCAGGGGAGGTGAAGACAATCATTAGAAACAGTGAAGCCTTCACCTACCAAAGCATACAGCTGTGGCTTGAAATTCTAATGAAAACAATTTTCATCAGAGGCTGCAGAGAAGCTAAGATGAATCTTGTAAATATTCTTGACCTAAATCTAAATAAAAATAAAAAGCTCCTAGAAAAAAAAAAAAAGCCCAGCACTAATAGCTCTTCTGAATCATTTTTAATGTTTTCCATCTGGTCACTTCCAAGAAAAACTATTCATGATTTCCAAGTAGTGAAGAATCAAGTTAGGTAAATTCTACTCACAGAATTTCAGAAAGATTACCAGAAGGAATGGAAGTGCTCTTAAATTTCAAAGACACAAGTTTTTCTCCACAAACTCTGGCATATTTCATGACAGATAACTGAGGTCATGAAGATCAAAACGGATGATCACAATAGCTATGTGATGTCTCTAGCTTTTTATGACAATCTTGGCCAAAGTCAGAATAGATGGCAGTAAGAAAGATGAGCATATTTGTATAGATACTTTTCCTTCATATCTAGACTGTGCTACCTTGACAAGCGCACGTGCCCAAGCAGTAAATTATCCCTTCTCACATATATCCTTCAGAGAATTAAATCATATGTTCAACAAGAAGAAAGAAACTTCCTCTTTGACTCTCTCTGATAAACTCAAATGTGGGGCATAAGCAAGGAAGAGGGAATGCCCATCCCAATAATTAATGGAATTGCTTCTCTCTCCAACTGTCTTTTCACCTTCCTCCACCCACACATATAATTGCTGTCATCATTATAAAAATTAATAGGGTATCAGAGGGGGCGTGTAGCCAAAGGACTCTTTCCTTCACAGCCAGGGAACCACCTTAGAGGGAATTCAGTACAGTTTCCAGTTTAGCTCCAACCACCCATGGTGAAGCTGAGGGCCACTCCTGAGGTTCCATATATAGGTAGACAATAATAAGGCTCTGTGGAGTCATCGGGTTGCTAACTGAGCTCACCTCTTTCCCTGACTCTTGTCTAATAGCCCATGTTCAGTTCACCTCAATCTGCATCAGATTTACAGGATGTACTTCAACACCCACCACCAAGAAATTTAGTCCATCTAAAATATAGTCAAAAGGCTATAATCCCAGTACGTGTATACATTCATAGAGTAAAATAGAATATTAGCTTCCTCTTTTTTGATACACACTGTATGGCCACAGCTCCAGTGGCTACCACTTTTTCCCAGTTGGCACTGCACCCTTTTGTTCATGCAGACTCATTGCCCTCTTACATATCTGTTGGGATCACAAGTAGAAATTTAGTGATTTCTACTTGTGAAATACTTGTGGGCTCCAGCAGAAATTCACAGTGCACGAAGGAATATAAAAGTAGTCAAATCTCCCTAAGGCCTGTCTCCCATTTCTCTCTAAAGGCATTGTTTGACAAAACTGCCACAGGAACAGGCATCCCTGAGTGCAACAAATATTTGTTTTGATGAATGAAGGGGCCATATGAATCCAGCCCATGCGATCTACTAAAATGGCACCATGCTATTTGTGTAAATTAGTAAAAAGGGTTCCAGCAACTGATGAAAGAACATCAGATACTCAAATCCAAAGACTCAATGTAGGATAATAGGATCTGTAATGATAAACGTTCTGTGTGAGATTCACAGGCTATATACCTCCATTTTTGTCACCATCTCTACCCCCTTATTCCTGTCCCTCTGATTATTAAAATTACTCATGATAGGCCCCACCAAGAGTTCCTAAATAATCAGACCACAATTTTTAACTCTTTATTTTGAAATCATTTCAAGTTTACAGGACAGTTGCAAAAATAATACAAACCTCATACAGGGAACTACAACATAACCCAATGCTCAGATGTCCAGATCCACCAATTTCAACATTTTGACACTTTTGTCCTTTCCTTCCTTCCTTTTTATTTCTTTCTCTCTCTCTCTTTCTTCCTTCCATTTATTTATCTATCATTTTACAAATTAGGAAACAGAGTCACAGAGAGGTTAAGTAATTTGTTCATATAACTACAACTAGTGAGATATGAAGCTTGGATTCAGAATCAGATGGTCTGGCCCAAGAGTTGGAGTCAGAGTCCTTAACCATTTGTTATGTTGATCTCATTATGCCATGTATGTACTCCATTACGGCAACTCTATTGTATGCTCTGTAATTTTTGCTTATATGTGTATAATCCTATTAGTCTGTAAGCTCGTCCAAGGAAGAAACAATGCATTATCATTTCTATATGTCCAGTAACTATCACAGGGTTTAGCACACAAGAGAAAGAGATTTGAAAATAAATAAGTTAATAAACAGTATTTTGCCAAAATAGCCACATTGAAGTAAAATAAAACTTTTTTTCTTATAGCTCTGGATTTTTAAGGCTAAAAGAATATGAATTGTGGTAGCTGAGCTCCAAGGTGGCCCCCAAAGATCCTCACACCCTGAAATTGTATAATCCCCTGCTACATTGTATCAGAGCTAGTCTGTGTGACCAGTAGGGTACATCAGAATTGATGGCATTGTCACTTATGACATTAGGTTATAAAAGGCTGAGGCTTCCACGTTGTTCTCTCTCTCTCTCTCTCTCTCTCTCTCCTCTCTCTCTCTCTCTCCCCTCTCTCTCTCTCTCCCTCTCTCTCTGTCTCTCTTAGATCTCCTATTTTGGGGGCCAACCAACTGCCAGGTCTTGAGGAACACTTAGGCAGCCCTAGGAAGAGGCCCATGTGGTGAGGACCTAAAGTCTCTGGCCAACACCAACAAGGAACTGAGACCTTTCAACAACATATGCGTGAACTTGGAAGCAGATCCTCCAACCCCAGTCAAGCCTTCAGACAACTGACAGTTTCACGGCAATCTCACGAGAGGTGCTGATCTAGAACCAGAAAATGATTCTGCTTCTGGACTCCTACCCTCAGAAACTGAAAAAATAAATGCCGATTCCTTTAAGCTGCTGAGCTTTGTAGTATTTTTTACACAGCACTATACAACTAACACATACACTGGTACTGAAAGGGAGATAGTGTCATAATACAAACCTAAAGGTGGAGTGGCTCTGGAACAGGGCAGTAGATTTTGAGGAGACTGTCACCGAAAGCCTTGAAGACACTGTCAATAAAAGCTGTGAGTGACAGCTTGTAGGAAAATGAGGTAAATGTTATTGGAAACTGGGGGAAGGGGGAGCCTTGTTATTTGTGGCAAAAAGTTTAGTAATACTATTGCCTAAATTTTTGTGAAAAGTAGAAAATATAACTAATGAACTGGGTGATCAATAAAAAATATATATTCCTTTAATAATTGGTAAAGACATCAATTATTGTTTTGTTGTATTTGTTACAAAGCAGAAGGAACTCTAAAGTCTAATAAGCAAGCCAGACACAAAAGGACAAATACTGCATGAATGTGCTACTATGAACCAAATATATTGTGTAACATATTGTTTGATTCAAAAAAAATTTATATGTATCCAGTACATTTAATTGAGAAATGTATATATTATTCATCTGTGTTTACTTTTTAGTTTTTAATTGTTTATATTTTCAATTATTAAATGTACAAAATAAAGTAAAAAAAAAAGAAAGATAAAAAAAGTATATAAAACTTGAAAAAAAAAAAGAAGGCAAAAAAAGACAGCCTCTGTGGCAGATTTTCTTACTCTTCAAAATATTTACTGGCTCACAATGAGGTGCCCCTTTCTGTGGAAGGCTTTTATATCTCCATTCTTTTGAACTCAGACCTGAACATGACTTCCTTTAGTCAATGAAAAATGGGTGGTAATGACATGTGCTGTTTCCAAACAGAAGTCTTAAGAGCTAGTACATAACTCACTATTTTTAATTTCCAAATCCATGTCTCAGATAAGAACTATTCCAATAGTCTGAATCCTTTAATGAACACACCCAAAGCAATCAGCAATAGGGATGTACATGAGAAAGAAATAAACTACCATTTGTCACTACTTTATAAGCCAGTTTCTCCTTATTGATACAGCTTTGAGAAAAGCTAGAGTTGATAAATGAGGTGGACTTCGACCCATGAAACAGTGGAAGAGGGCATTATAGACAGGTGATATGGCAGGTGCAGGATCATAGTGTGTGAGAGATCATGGCAGGACCAAGGATGTCTAAAATGTAATGTGGAAATGGTTGAGGACATGGGGGTGAGAAGAGAGGAGCAGATTAGATTGACAGGGTCATATATTCTATGTTAAAATCGTTTTTTTTTAACCTGCCATGACAGGGAGCCATTGGATTGTGAGGAGAGGAATAATATGCCTACATTTTAGGTTTAAAAGTTAACAGTGGCAGTATTACATAAGATGAATTTAAGGTACATGGAAGCACAGGCAAGGAGGACATTCTAATAGATGAGACAAGATATATTGCACACATAACCAAGGAAATGGAGAGAAGTGAGAGAAATTTAAGAGAAAAAAGCAAGAGAATTTAGTGATTGGGTAGAGGTGTGGGAACATGAAGTACAATGTGTATCAATTGTGTTCGATCAGATTGCTACACGAAAATGGTCACTGTATTCTTCCCCCACCTCCATCCTCTATGGGAGAAGCATATTTCTTCACCCCATTACATGTGTAGCTTAATTTAGTCAATGCAAATGGTGGTGGAAGTGACAGAGTGCAGGTTCCAAGCCTAGGGCTTAAGAGCCATCACTTGTTTTTTCTGGTCCTCTCTGAGACCTTCCACCTCCCTTCATGAGAAGATTCCTTATTCAGCCCACTGGTTCCAGAAAATGAGAACACATAGAGCAAACCTAATCTGGATCTTTGACTGGATCCTAAGCATGGCTGAGCCCAGCCAAGATCAGCAGTCCTCTCACTCGCCACCCCCAACTGACCCACAGACATACAAGTGAAAACTAATTGCTTATAGTCATATGGCACTGAGATCTTGCAGTTGTTTTGTAGCAAAAGTTGATTGATACACCACTGAACTCACCTTTCTAAAAGTCTGAAATATCACTTATCTGCTGCGCCCATCTCTATATTCATTTTAAAAATAGCTCACCTCAAGGTTCTAGGCAAAATCCAATATAGTTCCTTGAAGTAATAAGGGGTCAGTGGAAGAAAGTTCAAGAAAATTCTTGCTTTGTTTTTAGTTTTAGGTTTATTTTTAACCATTTATCCATCAACAAATATAGACATGTAATTGTATTTCTCCAAATTTCCCTCAAATTTGAGAATATGAATTGTTTTGTTTTGTTTTGTTTTGAGTGAGCAAGTTGAATCATTCTCAGTAGACACAGCAGCATAAAAGTCATGTGACAAGTAAATACGCAAAAGTTACTTTCACTTAGTCTCCAAGGGACCAGCTTAGGTTAATCAATGATGTTTCTGGTTTACCATAGGTCCTAGTCCAAAACTTACTTAAAACCTATTAAATTTTCAACATTTTTTTCATGCTATTTTTTACTTTCTTCTTGCTTTAAAATAATACACTAAAGTTTTCATCTTTATTTGGCCAAATAATAGCATATAAAAGAGTGATAATGTATAGGAAGAGAATTTGTTTGCAAACATTCAAAAGTAGTTTACTTTAATATCTAGTGTATATGCTGAGAGTCCAGATAACAGAAGGAACATGATAAACTAGTGAAAATCATTGAAAGGTTTGCCAAGGTATGTTCTCTTGTTTGAATTAAACCTACTTCAGGAGATTTATCAACTACCACAAATTGGATATTATCCCTAGTTTAGTTACGAAATATTTTATTTGGCTTCTATCATTTGACATAAATGGACTGTGAAGAAAGCAAGGTGAGCCACTGTAGCATGTCTCTAAAATCTAAGAGAGTGAAATGTAAAGCAATGTAAAATGACTAGAGAATGCCCATGGATTGGGTGGAGCAAAGGCTCTCTTTAATTAGTTTACATAATCTTTTGGGAAAACCGGATTCTTTATGACATGTGGAGAAGACTCAGATCAGTGCATCCCCATCTTTTGGAGTTGTCCTTAGGGTTTGTGAGCTGGCATCATCAATACATTGGCCCCTATTACCCAGTTTCTTTTAGTTAGTTTTCAATTATGGAAGTAATAAAACAGCATTCTAGGAAGATTACAAGTAAGATAAACGATCTTACCATTTTAACATTGCTCCAATTTTCATACTTTGTGCATCCTTTCCAACTGTTTAATAGAGTTTTTAAATATTTAGTAAGTGCCAGGCAACATTTACTTTGCATCAGCTCATTTAATGTCATGACAACAATAGGAGGACCCTACCTGTTTTTAGAGGAAATAATAATTACCCTAAGGTTATAAAGCTACCAAGTCAGAGAGCTGTGACTAGAAATCTAGATGTTTGATTTCCTAGCCCAAACTTCTTAATAAGTATTTTGCATAGTTGCAAACATAGTATGAATACAAATTTGTCTCCTCCTTTCACCACTTAATACAGTATCATAAGGACATAGTCTGTTATTATTTTAGTAGCATGTTTCTTCTTGAGTAGCATTGTTATTTTCTCAGATGTTCCCCAACTTCCTTAACCATTTTCCTATCCTGGGGCATTGTATTATTATCAAATTACTGTTTCATAATTTTATAATTAACACTACAGTGAATATCTTGCCACATACAGCATTTTCATAATGTAGTTTCTTTTTCGTATAGGCTAAAAAGTTTGAAAGTTTCTAATATTTTTTTTGATACATGTGCACGATATAAACAGGACTTTTTCCATTGTTTTTGTTTTGGCTAGGAGTCCAAAGGATATGTGACAAATATCCCCACTCTCTAAAGAGTGATGCTTGGCCTCACCCTTGCAGTCCCATATTGAACCCGAGTTGGAGGAGGCGAGTCCCGTTGCAAAATGAAGGTAAAACCCCTGCCCAACGTCGGCCGTCACCACCAGGGGGAGGAGGGCCATGACCCAAAAGAACCAGAGCAGTTGAGAAAACTGTTTATTGGTGTTTTGAGCTTTGAAACTACGGATGATTGTTTAAGAGAACATTTTGAGAAATGGGGCATACTCACACTGTGTGATGATGAGAGACCCCAGGCAAAATGTTCCAGAGGTTTTGGTTGTGTGACCTACTGTTGTGTGAAGAGGTGGATGCAGCAATGTGTGCTCCACCACACAAGGCTGGTGGGTGTGTAGTGGAACCAGAGAGAGCTGCTTCTAGAGAGGATTCTGTAAAGCCTGGTGCCCATCTAACAGTGAAGAAAATTTTTGCTGGTGGTATTAAAGAAGATAGAGAAGAATATAATTCAAGAGACTACTTTGAAAAGTATGGCAAGATTGAAACCATAGAAGTTATGGAGGACAAGCAGAGTGGGAAAAAGAGGATTTGCATTTGAGACTTTTGATGATCAAGGTAGAGTTGATTAAACTGTTGTTCAGAAATACCACACTATTAATGAGCATAACTGTGAAGTGAAAAAGGCCCTTTCTAAACAAGAGATGCAGTCTGCTGAATCACAAAGAGGTCATGGAGGTGGATCTGGCAACTTTATGGGATATGGAGGGAACTTTGGAGGAGATAGAGGGTGCTTTGGCTGCAGTGGAAACTTTGGTGGAAAAGGAGGCTATGGTGGTGGAGGTGGTGGCAGCAGAGATAGTTATGGAGGAGGTGATGCTGGATGTAATAGGTTTGGAGGTGATGGTGGCAACTATGGTGGTGGTCCTGGTTTTAGTAGTAGAGGGGCCTATGGTGGTGAAGGACCAGGATATGGAGACCAAGGTGCTGGATATGGTGGTGGTGATAGAGGATATGATGGCCACAATGAAGGAGGAAATTTTGGTGATAGTAACTATGGCAGTGGTAGGAACTATAATGATTTTGGAAATTATGATGGACAACAGCAATCAAATTATGGATGCATGAAAGGGGCCAGTTTTGATGGAAGAAGCTCATGCAGTCCCTATGGTGATGCTTCTGGATCTGGTGGTGGAAGTGGTGGATATGGTAGCAGAAGGGTCTAAAAACTCAGCAGAAAAAGGCTACAGTTCTTAGCAGGAGAGAGAGTGAGGAGTTGTCAGGAAAGCTGCAGGTTACTTTGATACAGTCGCCCCAAATGCATTAGAGGAACTGTTAAAATCTGCCACAGAAGGATCGATGATCCATAGTCAGAAAAGTTACTGCAGCTTAAACAGGAAACCCTTCTTGTTCAGGACTGTCACAGCCACAGTGTGCAAAAAAGTGCAGCTACTGAAGAATGCAATGTAGTGTCAATTAGGTGTACGTCCCTGAGCTCTTTTATCTGTTATAATTTTTTCTTTTTCTTTTCATTACATCAGGTATATTGCCCTATAAATTGTGGTAGTGGTACCAGGAATAAAAAATTAAGGAATTTTTAACTTTTCAATATTTGTGTAGTTCAGTTTTTCTACATTTTTGTATGGAAACTGAACAAAGTGCAGTTTTGAAGGTGTTTCTTTGTGAGTTAACAAGAAAAGATCATTGTTAATTACTATTTTGTATGGATTTTGCTACAGTTAACTGTAAAGAAACACCTGCTGCCTTGTGGTTTAAGGGGAATCTATTCTCCTCATTTCCAAACCCTGATATGAATGGACACTGACTTATGGAGAGAATAGATATTTGTATGTTTGCAATGTGTTTTAGATGACAACTAGGATTGGCTATTGTAATTAGCGTATTTGTGAATTTAATAGCATTAAGATTTACTTTCAAATGAAAAAATTTCAAACTTAAAAAATAAAAAGAGTGATGCTTGATCCTGTATACATGACCTGCAAAGGGGGTTGCCAGAAACAGATTCAGCCCTTCTCAGCCCATCATCTACCTTCTGTTATAGATCAATGGTTATGAAATAATTAGGAGGATTGGTAAATAATTTTTATGAAACAATTGTCAGTATGCCCAGCATTTCTCTTTCCCTCCTCTATGTTTTTTTTCACCAACTTCTGGCCAAGTGAGGGAACTTAAGTCTTGATATGTGAGGAATGTGTAAAACAGAGGCTGGCTCTCATCTGAAAAATTTAAAGGAGGTAAGAGGTTGTCTGGAAATAGTTCTGATGACTGAACAAGCAGAGAAAGTGGAGCCAGTGTGGCTGACACTACAGAGGGAAGTCAAGCATGAGCCAAAGAAGAGAGGATCCCACATAATTTGCCCACAAGGACTGAGAGCCCCACCACTAAGAGGCTCTAGGAAGATGACCCCCAGAAATAGGAGTTCAAGTGGATGTCATTCACATCCAGGAGGCTGGAGCATCTTCTAGGTCGGTGAAGACTAGTCTAGGGGGTAGCTCTCATTGGAGTCGCCAAAGAACCCACAAAATAACCGAGGCCAGAAGGATAAGCATTTGGGTCTCTCCTCACATAGAAGGCACCAGACCCATGTTACAACAACACTGATTGATCAATGCCTTATAAGCTCCAATTTCTCTTCTCTAACCCCACATGACCAAGGAAGGGCCAGAAAAACAACACAGTGGGTAAGGGAGGAAGAACAGAAGAATAAAGTGGAAAAATAATGTAGGATCACCTTCCCTACCGTCGGTTTCTGACCCCAAGTCAGGATTCCTGGAAGGAGTCAAATAGGATGATGCAAAGAGTGTTTTCAGGGATGGCGGTTGTTTTGTTTTTAATGCTTAAACTGGACTTTTGTGTACCTTAGAATGAGTTTACTAGAAATTTTGTTGAGGAGTGAGGATGGAAGATAAAACACAGCACTTTGAAAGATTATTATGAAAGAAAACCACAATTATTTCATGATTTTACCCCTCTGAATCCAGCATATCCAATCAACCAGTACATGAATTTTCAAGTTGCATTTCAAATCATTTCCACCAATTTACAATATCACCAGCATTGAAGAAGAAGCTTCTCACTAGCTTTAGAAATAATTGTCATTTGAGGTTTATTATAATAGGTGAGCTGGAGCCTCAATTTAATGGGAATTTTTTGTTGTTAGCATAGTTGAACATTTTTCATTTGCATGTCTACTATTTATATTTGCTCATTTTCAAATTAGTTATAATGTTTTCAAGGTATCTACTAGTAAATTGTTTCTTATAAATTTGCATGAAGCATTATAAAAAAGAAATGAACCTTCTCTATTTTGTGCAACTACTAGTCTGTAGTTTTTCTTTAATTATAAAATTATTTTTTACATAAGAAAATTTAAAAATGTATCAAAACTTTATATGTCAATGTTTTTCATGTAATTTTCCCCCTTTGGAAATCTGAAGAAAATGTCTATTTTTTCTTTATTCTTTTATCATGGAATTTCTAATTGTTTACATGTTTGTTTCATCCACCTGTAACGCGTTTGTATGACACTTAGAATCTGATAAGCATGAGTTAAGTTTAACAAGTAGGCTGGGAAAATCCTACTGTTTGTATGGTTATATCAGTTTTCATGATATTCATATTCTAGTTTAAAGCACAATTGTCCTCACTCTCTAGTAAAGACTAAAGAGACTTTCAATAATAAATTTTCCTTACAAAAAGAATACAGAGAGCTTCTCCCTTTCTAAGCAGGCTGCCTGAGCTCAGCAATCTTTCCTCAGTCACAGGCCCTCCCTGTTAAAATTTACACACCATCCACTGTCAGGGACTCGAAATGCTCTCCAGTGTGTTAATGTCCAAGAAAGGCCATCACCTCTGAATCATTTTTTCCCCAAGCATAAATCTTTGAGCCAACAAAGAAAAGTGGTATTTTTCCATCTCCATAATTCCTGTTATTTTAAGTCTCTCCTTTAACCACAGTGGCTTTGTATTTCTTTTTCCTTGATAACTCACAGGTTCAAATGTAAAAATTTATTATTACAAGGAACAATTATGAGGTTCAAAGCATATTGTGTGCATTCCATGCTTCTAGCTTCTGGTACTGATATGCAGAATGAAATACTTGTGGTTGTCTGCTCGCATGAAGTGGACAGGCTCCAACTGCTGGTGGCGAGAGGTTTAATGAATGTCTGCCTTCGTCAGACCCAACAGGGACCCAGCATCATGGGAGGTTGCCCAAGCACCATAGTGCAGGCATCTCAAAAACAAGCTTAGACCATTTAACTTACTCATTCCAGTGACTCTTCACCATCAACAATGGCAACCACCAAAGGGGGAAACTGTTTTGCTGATTTCCTTAATTTAAACATTATTCTGGATTTTAAGAAATTTAAGGTCTTGTCCCCAAACCATTGAACTAGACAAACCACGGACCTTTTCAACACCTTTAGTTTTTACTTTTTCAGTGCAGCATGTTCAGCATTTTTATAATCTTCTGCTCATAAAGTCTTCCTGATTTAATGAGATAGGACATTTAAATGGCATAACAAAAAATATAAAACAAAAACAGGACATCCTTAATATAGCTGTTATCCTTAATCCTTAATAACTGTTGACTACTTCCTCACTGTCCCTATTTATTTTCCATAAGACCAGACATAATAGTCCCTCTTCTGTGTCTTTAGCATGCTTAAAATTGTACGTTAGTGACTTGCAACCATCTTTGTGTCCCCTGGAATACTGAGACATTTCTTAAGGCAAAACTGTATCTTAATGATCTCCATTTGCCCAGCACCTAACACAGAGTCTCATACACGGTAAGTATTCAATAATATTCTCGAATAAATGAATGACTTTTGATCTAGAATATTTTGAGCACCTCAATATTTTTAGATCATTTGCACATAAATATCATGCTATCAACCGTGCTTTTGCTGCTAACTGCTCAATAACTATCAATTATAGTTTGTAGAGCCCTAAGCAACACCATACAGTATAACATAAGTGTACTTAGTTTTGTAGGACTCAAGCCTGTGTCCTTTTTTGTGACAGGAACTACACATATGCACCAAAATCAATTCTTTTCCCACTGATACACACAGTGAGAACTCATTTCTCATTACCCTTTGGAGTTAGATGTGGCTATATGACTTAATTCTAACCAATGGAATGAGGGCAGATATGATGTCTCAGACCCAGTTCATAACAAAATCCCACAAGTGATCCTTGCTCTCTTTCCCCATCTGTCAATGAAAGAAGAAGAATCTGAGAAACTTGAAAAAAAGCAGAGCCACAAGATGGTAAGGACTCGAGTCCTTGAATGACTATATGCAAAGCTGCCTGATGAGAAACATCTACTATGGACTATGTTATGAGTCAGAACTAAATCATCAAAGCTCTGATATTTGTTTATTACAGTAGCTAATATTAGTTTAACTAATTTTGAAATTAGTATTTTGAAGTGGGTTTCTATGATGGTTGATTTCATGTGTCAACTTGGCTAGGTTATGGTGTCTAGTTCTTTGGTCAAACACTAGTATACTTGTTGCTTGTTGTGGGATTTGCATCCATGACAGTTGATTTCATCTACAATCAACAAAAGAGACTGCGCTCAGCAATATGAGTAATCTCCTCATCAATCAGTTGGAGGTCTTAAAGACCAGAATGGAGGGTTTCAGAGGTCAAAAGAATTTATGCCTCAACTTCAACATTGGCTCTTGCCAATATTTCCAGCCAGCCAGCTTACCCTGGGGAATTTGGATTCAGGACATCAACAGCACCTTTATGGGAGTGTCCAGCCTGCAGCCTGTCCTATGGAATTTGAATCTGCAAGTCCCCATGGTCACATGAACCAATTCCTTATTCACTCACACATACACACATATACATTCGTATTCTGCTGGTTCTTTTTCTCTGGAGAATCCTGACTAATACAGGTGCTAACATAGCACAACCCAAATTTTGTGTCATCAGCTTACTGGTCAGCTACCAAGAAGTAGACAAACTGATATCTGGGGATGGAAAGAGGGCAATCCATTCCATGTCATTCCATGACAAAACATGGTAAAACTATTGACTACATTAAACCGAAAGGCAGACCAGACAACATGCCTATTGAAGCTGCATTTCCTGGATAAGAGGTTGATAAGAACCTGAATATCAGTGTCCATTTGTTACTATTGTCTGCCCTTAGTAACATATTACCAGAAAGAGATGGGCACAGCCCAAAACTGGCTTGTTTTAAAGTAGAAATCAAGGTGGATATAGGATCCAGGGATCCACAGCTTTTAGGGCTGGAAAACCTGACTGCTTCTACATCCCAGGTAATAGAAATAAATTGAAAAAAGGATTTGAATGACAACAACCCAATAAGATTCCTATTAGCAAAGCAACATACCCCTAAGATAAAGATAAGTTCAAGGGTATGTATGGTCTTCAAACATTGTTTCAGATGGCTTCAAGAAGGCTGAGATTGCCACAGAGAGGATGAGGCTTGAAAAATATAGCTATGAAAGAACTTTAAATATAGTTACTCATATGTAGAATTGACTAGAAGCAAACAGATGAAAAAACCTATTAGTTTTGGAGAAAATTGTATCACCAAGGAAACTGCGAATATGGACAAAAAAGACTGATTTCCTGAGCCTTAAGATTACCGCTAGGTTCTCTAACTTGACCCACTCCCACTGTGGCTGGCTTTGAAGATGGAGGAAGTGGGCACAAGCCAAGGGATGCATGTGGCCTCTAGAATCTGGAAAAGGCAAGGGAATGAATTCTCCCCTAGAGCTTCCAGAAGGAATGTAGTCCTTCTGACATTGGCTCAGCGAGACCCAGTTCAGACCTCTAACCTACAGAACTGTTAAGTTAATACATCTGTGTTGTTCAGGCTATTAAATTTCTGGTGATTTGCTATAGTAGCAATAGGTAATATACAGCCACTAAGATTACATTAAGTTTAGACTAAATGGAAATTTCAAAATCCCTCATGCTTCTCCTTGCCTCACACCATCAAAACCTAGCCTCAGATTGTTCATTAATATACAAATGCCTAAATAACAAAAAAATGAATACCTCCCAGAGAGATTTCAACTTTAGAGGGGAACAAAGTCTTATAGTTAAAGCATAGAGCTAACCCAGATGGACCTTCAGTCTGTTCTAGCAGGTAGGAGAATTATTCTTCTGGACAGCACAATGACAACACATAGTTCGTTTAGTTTACCTTCCAATGTCCCAGGACCTTCCTTTTTCTGAATTCAGACAACCATTTATTAAAGACCAAAGAGACTACTAAAGCTGGGGAAATTAGCTTTAGGAAATTTAAGCTCTACCAGACATGAGTTGTCCGACCCTGAGAAATTTACCTTGTCTCTCTGGCTTGGCTTCTTTTCTTCAAAATAAAAGGAGTTTGAGTTATACTAAGTAATCTTTCAGATCCCCTTCAGTTCTAAGCTCCCATAAATCAAATGAGTCTGCATTTCTCTAATTGGTACTCACGTATATTAGTTCATTAGTAAATATAAATTTTTGCATGACTTAATTTTACCCATTATTTTTGCCCTTATGATTAATATGCAACTGAGGAGAAATGTGATGATATCAGGTAATGTCACAATAACCAGTCAGGGGAATTAGCATGCTTTCTTCATTTAATTGTAGGGTTAAGAGGCATAGCATGACATTCTCTTTTGACTCAGAAAAAAACTGATCAAAGATCATTAAATATTTAGAGTTTGATAGGTAGACATCATACCTCATTGGACTTACCCATATAGTAGCAATATTCAAGAAAGGATGGACGCAGGATAAGGAACAGGATTTTGAAAATGGTCCTAAAAATGAAATGGAACACAAAACCTCCATTACTGAGAGAGTTGAGGACAGTCTCTCTTATTCATTTATTGTTATAATATTCTCAATAGAAATTCTGTTTCATAGTTGTTGAAAGAGAACTGAAATACAGATGTGACCAATGATTGAGAAGTGACTGTTGATTCTCCATGTCTACAAAGGATTAAAATAGGAAAAATTGGCCTTGCAGTTCAGCAAAAGGAATTCAATTTAAAAAAAGAAAGAACTGCCAAACGTTGGAAGTGATTGGAAGAGGAAACCATGAGAGACCATAAAATCTGCTTCTCTGAGAGTTGAAAATTGGATACAGTTTTCTCTGCCAGGTATGTTACCTGAAGGCACGGAGAGGTACCATTTAATCTCTTATATACCTTTGAAAGGAACATTCTGATACGAGTCTCATTTTTTGTACGTTTCTTTCCTGGATAAACACACATATTGTGCACATTACTGATACATTTTCCCCTTTACCATAACCATTTCCCATTCTGTTGCAGATGAATGGGAAACAGAAGACTATAGGGAAATCAATGTGGACCCTGAAAACTCTGCGCCTAATGGGAGTGCTCTCCCTGAAACACAAAGAGACGTCCCAAAATATGCAACATTTTGAATCACGTTTACAAAGGCTTCTCTTTTATCAAAATTCCTGGTTAAAATCCATTAGCCAAGAATTCAGTAATTACATAGCTCTGCAATATACGTCAACCCCAGGCAACTAGATGGAAAGGATTTTTCATTGAGGACCACAGGCAAAGGTACCCTGTAGCCTCCTATGAGAATTGGGTCACTCAGAATGGTCAAGAAGCTGTGGACTTTGATGTCAATGCTAACGTCATAGCCCGTGTGTGATGACCTGCTTGCTTGCCTGCTTTCTGTCAAAGGAAAGCCTCTTGATTCTGTCCAAATACAAAAAGCCAAACCTAAAACTCCGGAGGAAAAGAGAGCAGTTCTGTAAACAGATGGGACAGACATGCTAATACATTGGAAACATGCTATTTAAATTCAGACTAGTTAAACAGGATGCCCTTTTGTCACTGACCAAATTGTTAAATTGGTGCCTTGGCAAGAGCCTTTTGTACTTCCTCTAAAGATTCCTTGAGTCCACGGCTCTGCAGTGTTAAAACAAACAGTAAATATTTTCCTTGCAGTTTACATCCCAGATCTAAATATTTCCAAGCATGTCAAACTCACTTTTCTCCACTGCTCCCTGCAGGGTCCGTGTAGGCTTCAGCTGCCAAAGAACCCAGCTGAACTTGCCTTGGGAGGGGCTCCATCCCTGAAGAGAGGCAAGGCTCAGAGCACCCGGCCAGAAGCAGTGTGCCTTGCAGCTGTGCCTCACTGCTTGGCAGCGGGAACTTGCTCAGCAGGTGTGCTTTCTGCTGATTTCAACAGACAGGGAGACAGAGGCTTTGCCCCTGCTGTTTGCTGGAATATCTGCCCTCTTAGTTAGCAGGGGCGGCCTTACCAGAGTACCGCAAACTGGGTGGCTTCAGACAACAGCAATTTATTTTCTCACAGTTCTGGAGGCTTAAAGTCCCAAATAAATATGGACAGGGCCATGCTTCCTCTTAAACCTATGAGGGGGAACCTGTCCTGACTTCTGGAGGTTTGCTGGCAACCCATGGCATTCTCAGCCTCGGTCAGCACACGATGTTCTCCCCTTTGTCTGCTGTATCCAGTTCTTGCCCTTCTAATAAGGACACCAGTTATACCGAATTAGGGCCCAGTTTGGCCTCATCTTAACCAGCATCTTCAAAGACCCTAATTCCAAATAAGGTCTGGTTCACAGGACCAGGGATTAGGAATTGAACATGTCTTTTGGGGAGGCACAATTCAACCCATAACATCTGCCATTGTCCTTTTACCTATTCTCAGAGAAGTGCCAAGAACCTGCCCTGGAAAATCTGTTTTATTTCATTAGCCTCTGGTTTACAAGTCAATCTTCTAGCTTCCTGACTTTTGCCTCTACTTGGGCTAGATGCATCAGTGAAAGAAGGAAAATTTCTTCTCAAGAACCTAGTGGAGAGTACTAGCAGATTTTTTCTTTTTCCTCATCTCCCTTGTTTATTTGTATGTGTGTATGCGTTTTCAGTCCAAAATGCAGTCCAAGTTCTCTGAGAAGGAGAAAACAAAGAATCACCATTGACTATGATGCTGTTTCAGGCAGTATTTCTTTAGACTGTATATCATCATAGGCACTAACTCCAAAGTGTCACAGTACAATAGCAAAGACAAAGCTCTGGGTTTTTTCCCATTGTTGTTACTAACAGGAAATTCTCAAATTGCCCTAACAAATTCAATTTAATTGAACTCAACAAGGAAATAATGAATACAACTGTGGGCATTGATGCTCTTGTCTTGGGCTCAGTGAGGTATTCCCAAGTAGAGGCTATGAATCCTCCTGCCTTTGAAGAATGCTCTTCCATTTACATGTCGTTACCTAGTGGGGGCAGGCACTGGTGCACTGCCCAGATCTCCCTTCACGGAAGAACGTGTTGCTCTTTAGTTGTCACGGGTGCTGTCAGCAGAAGGCCATAGCTGACAGCGGCTTCAAAGACTGCCTCAGTTGCAGAGACCTGGCCTTGCCTAAGGTCACACTCCTTTGGTTGGCCCACGTCCAATGAGTGACCACTGAGGGAGTGTAAGGACCTGTCCATCTCAAACTAACTTGGAAGAACTTCTGAGGGGCCATTCTAATTCCAGAGCTCCCTGTGCGGGCCACCAAGCCGTTGCTGGGCCTCCATTGCAGTTCAGCTTCTTCCTTTACCCAGTTAGTACTTCTTCCTTCTTCCTCCAGAGGTGTTGATCCCAAAGACACTACTTAATAAACATCCTGATGTCTAGATTCCATCTCAGAATCTGTTTCCCAGGGAACCCAACCTTTGTCACATAGGCTATAACATGGCCCATTTTGGGGAGTTATTTCTGTGTTTGATGCAGGCATAAAATCAGTCAATCAATCAAAGGTTTGATTAAATGGATACACTGTATCGAGCAACATCCATAGGAAAATAAGAAAAGAATAATACCTAAACCTATCTTTGAGTTTATAATCTAGTTGAGGAGACAACATAAATATATGAAAAGATAACTAGTAATATTATGCAATAAATGATATGTACCAGATGATTAGTGACATTGGGATTTATAAGAAGGGAGGATTGGTATTAGGACAAAATAGTTTTTGGCTGTTTAGGGAGCAGTAGGGGTATGGTATGGTAACCCACCACCACCTACAGGGTGTTATTCCATGAAATTCAACTGCTCTGTATATAAAGAGTCCTTACCATGCAAATGAGCATGATTCTTTTCTTTCTTTTTTTTTTTTAGGAGGTATCAGGGATTGAAGCCAGGACCACATACATGGGAAGCAGGTGCTCAATCACTGAGCTACATCACTCCCCTGAGCATGATTCTATATAGCCTTCCTCCTTTTTCAATTTTTGGAAGAGTTTGAGCAGAATTGGAGTTAAGTCTTCTTGGAAAGTTTTGTAGAGTTCTCCTGTGAAGCCATGTGGTCTTGGGATTTTCTTTTTTGGGAGATTATCGATTCTTTTTCCTGCCAGCCCCAATCTACTCTTGAAACCCTCCTGGGCATTTTTTATTTCAATTATTGTGGTATTCAACTCCAGTAGTTCTGTTTGGTTCCTTTTTTTTTTTTTAATTGACATTTTTAAATTTTTAAAAAAATTTTTATTGCATTTTTCACTTATCCCCCCTCCAGCAGATGATTCTTTCTTCTGTCTGTTCATTGTTTTCTCACCTTCTCCAGGAAGCACCAGGAACTAAACCCAGGACCTCCCATATGGGAGGTGAGTGCCCAACGGCCTGAGCCACATCTGCTCCCCATGGGCTGTGGTGTCTGCTGGCTTGTGGCATCTGCTTGTTTAGGTGTCTGCTCATTATGGCAGGTGCCACGTGTGCTCATCTTCTTTAGGAGGCACCAGGACCCGAACCTGGGACCTCCTACATGGTAGGCGGGCACCCAACTGGTTGAGCCACATCTGCTTCCCTGGTTCCTTTTTAAAATATCTATCTCTTTATTTAGACTCTCATGTTGCTCATTCATTGTATTCCTGATATCCTTTAGTTCTTTCTCTGTACTTTCCTTTATCTCTTCGAGCATTTTTCAATCATCTTTAAAGGCTTTGTTCAGTATGACCACAGTCTTATCTTCTTCATTGGTGTTTTCTGTATTTTTATCCTCTTTCTTTGAATGGTCCATCATTTCCTGTTTCTTTGTCTTGAATTCTTTTGTTGAACACTGTACATTCCAATATTTTAAAGTGTTAACTCTGGGATTTATTCCCTGAGGTGTCTGTTATTTTTGGTTTTGTAACTAGCTGGTGATAACACAGAAATTTTTCTTGAGCTTCAGCCCTGCTATCAGGAAGGTCTGCCCAGGTTAATGCAGTGTGCAGGGTTTTCCTTGTTTTTCTGGACCTCTGTCTTGTCCTTGGCTTTTGCTTGTTAGGTGTTTTGGAGTTCCCCTGTTTAAAGGAGTTTGGTTATCCCCTCTGTTTCCCAGGAGACAGATCTCCCTGTCCTGGGCATTTGAAGCCAGCAGGCCTTTGTCCCAGACTGTCAGCCACTATGGTTTTTCACACCCTTTCCTTGTCTCAAGCTGCTTTTGCCTGGAGGGCAAATTCTTGGAGGAGTATCACCCTGGATAGGACTTTCCCAAGTAAGTATTTCCCTGACAAAACAGGGCCAGGGGCCCATGATGGAGGTACAGACTGGCGCCAAAGTGCCATGGGGAGGGGATCAGGAAGGGTGCCTAAGGCTTCTCTGATGGCTCCCTAAAGCTGAGCTCTCTTGGCCTGCCCAGCAAATGCAGACCTTCAGCTAATTGTCCTCTGCAGCCCTGAGGAATCATTGCATCTTTAAACCTCCACTGCCACCATCCCTGTCCAGTGAGGGGTGAAACAATGGCTGCCACTGCCTTTGTCCAGGGCAGGGTTGAAACAATGGCCGCCGCTGTCTCTTCCAGGGTAGGTTGAAATAATAGCTGCCCTCAAAGCCAGGCTCCCAGCAATCTGAATTCACTAATCAAAAGCATGATCAATGATTAGGCATGCCCACCTCTGTTCTTGGGAAGAGGATTTTTATTTCCTTTTCTGTCGACAGCAATCTAGCCAGGGTCTGGACCCCATGGAAGCCTGCCATGAGAGTGGGGGATGGGTAGTAGTAGCCACCACACAGGGAGAGCAATCTACTGTCCTTTACTGTTGTTTCTCAGCTTCTTCTCCCATTCTTCTCTGCATGCTATACAGTATTCTTCTGGCCTCTGAAGTATCAAAATAGTTGTTTCAGACAGTTCCTGCCTGTTTAATAGTTGTTTTGGTGGAAGGACTGAATCTTGGAGCTTCCTACTCCACTATCTTCCCCAGAAGTTGTCTCAATCCATTTACATTTAAAATGCCTACTGGAAGTGGATGTGGCTAAAACAGTTGGGCATCTGCCTAACACATGGGAGGTCCCGGGTTTGGTGCCTGGTGCCTCCTAAAGAAGATGAGCAAGAAGCAAGCTGACGCGACAGGCTGGAGCAGTAAGCTGACACAAGATAACACAAATGCAACCAAGAGACACAACAAAGAAACACGAGAGATACAACAAGCA